>CANUEY010252741.1:0-18739 GCA_948099555.1 Croton setiger
TTTTAAGCTTAATAAAATTTTCTTTTTTTTTGGCATTTTTATTATAACTTTTTTAATTTAAATTTAAATTAAAAAATTTTAATTGGAATAATTTTTTTTTATTATTTTCATTTTTAAAAAAAAAAAAAAAAAAAAAAAAAAAAAAAAGCAATACAGAATGACAGAGATAAAGAGCTCTAACCATTTTGCAATATTTTTTTCAACAAACCAGATTTACCAATGTGTGACTGACTTACAGAATTAACGAGCAAAGATACTTCGAAATCTCGAGTCGCCATGTTTTGTGCTTGAATCATCAGCTACAGATCCACGATAAGTCGCTGGAGAATAATTTTGGTGTTTTGCATCAACTGAATTTTTTCACTTCAAACCACCTAAAATGATTGACACACATATTATGACCCGTTATTCAATTTTCAGTAGTCGCTCACAATATTTTAGTTTTACCATGATGTTTGCGGAAAACCCCAAAGCTGAGTTTGTTTGTAATTTATTTGAGCTCTGCATCTGCTAACATTCAACAGAGAGAAGAGAATGGACATCTCGTTGCAATACGATCAAAAATTCAATTTCTCGAATATTTTAGAGGGAAATTCTAAATCTACTACTTTATAGTTGAATAAAAATGAAGCTCTAACAAGCTCGGGGATGTAGCTCAGATGGTAGAGCGCTCGCTTAGCATGCGAGAGGCACGGGGATCGATACCCCGCATCTCCACATTTCTTGTTTTTTCCCCGTTTTACCTTTGATAAAAGCAAATCGATTACAAATAATATCTTATATTTTCTAATGCAGAAGTTTTTATTACTGCTGAAGTCTAATCTACTTTACAACATCAAATACAATTACGGTTATTACATAGTGATGCTCCCTTTTTCTTTATCCTAATCAACTCCAAACAAAAAAAAAAAAAACTCAGTCAGCTTCTTGCAACCCCTCGAGCACCACAGACCCAACAAACAACCCAGCAGCTCCAACCACGAGTGCTCCCGCCAACACGGCCTGCACCGCTACCAGCCCTGCAGAATCATCCGGTATAATAACAACCGTAGCCAGAGCCGCCACCAATGCTGGAAGCGCAGCCGATGCCAGAGTTGACGGCGATACCGTCGTTACCTTCTCTAACAGGCTCAACAGACCCAATTCCTCAGCTTTCGAAAACAAACCTAATTTCTCAATTGAAGATAAAGTAACTCCTAATTCCTCTGCCTTGGAAAGTAATCCCGCCTTTTCAACGTTGCTGAGAACTTTTCTTTTCTCTAATTTCTTGAACACATCAAAATCCAATTCTTCGCTGCTTTCGTAGAAAATTCCTGCTCCGTACCATTGTTTCCTCCATCCATCGTCGTACTTGTTCACCTGTTCGAACACGCAATCAGTTGTATCCAGCACAAGTAGAATGTCTTCTGGTTAAAAGGAGGAAAAAGTAGAATTAGTATACCTTCCTTTGGGGAGCCATGGCGACGATTTTGAAAACCTTTTTACAAGGAAATGAGCGGCGAAAGCTAGAATTGGAAGAGGTGTGGCGATTAAGACCTTGAAGATAAGCAGGGTAGGAGGGTTGTGCCGTGACAGCCATTGAAGGGAAATGGAGCTAGGGAGAAGAGAACAAAACCAAAAACAGAGGGGAAGGAGGAAATGAGAAAGAGATGGGGGGGATTGTTTTCTGTTGATGATGCGACTGCCACGTCGGATAATGTTTGTAATCTTTGAGTGTTATGTATCCACCAATCAGAATGCTCATAGGCCTCCTTCCTTTATCTTACAAAACGTTGTTCTCGATCGTTACTATTGTACAATAATATTTTCGGCACAATTAAATATTTCGTCTGAGCTTAATCACCACTTGGCACAAACTGCAAAAATAAATAAATAAACAAAAATCTTAAAGAGCCAAAATTTTCATTTTAATAGATACATAGCCTTTTCACTTTCATAAGATAAGCACAATAAAATTTAGTTTTTTACTAATCCACCATAAATTTACCAAATTAGTTCAACAATGAATTTTTTTTTTCCTAACCTCAACCACAAATTTGGAGTTAGTGCCTATAATCAGTGAACTTGCTTTTTTGATCTAAACGTTATTAAGAAGCTCTCATTAAAAAAAAAAGTCAATTATCAACTTTTGATAAACAAACCAAAAGGACAATAATAAACAATAAAAAAAAATTAAAATCTTAAGTTATGCAATATCATTTAAAGAAAATTGAAAAATTGATAGGGTAAAAGAATAGATTGATATTGGGTATGAATTAGCTAGTACTAACCGATTAATTTGTCAAGCATAAATTTTGATAAAATTATTATTTCTATTCCGACATCATTTTAAATAATAATAATAATAATAATAACAACAACATTTAGCCAAATATATCTTAAATACTCTAACACAAACATCAACAATATAAAACAAAAGATTAAGCAAAGCTAATCATATGAAAACATTAAACAAACCGCACAATTGAGGTAGAGCAAATTGCAAAAATCATACAACCCTTTTGTCGCCACTATTACCACCACCATGTCCTCCAACAATCAAAAAAGAACCAAAAAATTGCAACCTTGGTCAATTCCAAAGCTTAATTCTCTACCAATTAGTACCTTTGTGAAGGGAAATACCAACCAAGCAAATACTCCTATATGTAGGACTAGGTTGACAACTTAGAAAACCATTCAAAGAAATGGGAATAGATATTTTGATGAAGGTGCAAAAGAACAGGGAATTAGCATCGGAAAGCAAAAGCCAACCCTAATCCACAACCAAACCGACTCGAAACAACCAACTTATAAAAACCCTATTTAGTTCAAAGACATTCTAAACAAACCCATCAAAGGACCACTGGTCGTGCAATTTAAATCATGCTTATTAGGAACAAACAAAAGAAAGCTGAAAAACACAGAGATAAAAATATGTTAAACATGAGTTGTACTTGGATTGCCTAAGCACTGATAGATCAAGCAAAAGCGTATCATAATTGTTTGTCTCGTATAGCAGAATCAGCTAGTACCACAATCTTAGAAGGGATCAACGAATCACCACGTTGTGAAACCTTAAACCCCATCCTTAAGCCTAATTTCCATTGTTGTTTCTTTTGATCATCATTTATTTCAAATGACTTATTTTCTACAAAATTAAATTTCCAAGAAATACATTTGCAGTGAAGTTATATCGTAAAAAGTACAAAATAAATATCATTTGATCTGTTTCATAAATTCTCCAAAGTTAAATTATTTAATAAAATATATAACATTAAAAATACTCTAAACATCCATTTATTAAATATTCTTAAATATAAAAATAAGAATCAAATAGAAATTATTCACAGTTTATTGCTGTGTGGTTAAGTTTTATAATTCTTGAAAATTTCTTCAAACAAACAATCAACTTCCTGCAACCTTGGTTACTTTCCAGAAGTTGAACATTTCGCTTCTTATTTACCGTCAACCAAACGATGCTAGATTAAAAGTGCAGATGGGCCAATTTGAATAGCCGGGTTGTGAACTGCAGTTAATCGGCCGAAACTGCTACTGGCCTTGAATTGTTCAACCCCCGAGTCTGGTTAAGGTTCCTAAAATTTATGAACTGTAACCATTCATGATACGTAACATCTCAGAAATAGCTGGTTCAAACCATTTAAACCGTTCATAAATTGTTTTTTCTTTAATTTCAGGTTAGAACCCACCCTAAACTCCGGTATGTACCGCTTTAACCGTCGAGCTTTTGGTCCACTTTTGAATCGTCTATGGCCATGAACTGTCGTTTAACCGATCCACCATGCTCTGAGCTAGGGCCAGTTCTCCTCTTTGGTGGCCAGTGAACCACTAGGCCTAGGTCTGTATCCGACTTGGCCTGGTCCGTGACATGTTTAACTCGACGTGAGTTTCTATTATACTTTTCCAAAATTATAAAAACAATTTTACTTACGTTTAAAAAAGTTTAAAATAGAAATTATAGTTATAAATAATTTAGTTAAAATAGAAATTAAGTGATGTATTTTCAGATTAATTGAATTATACTAAAATGTAGAAGAAATAAAACAAGAATGCAAAAATCAGTGGGTTAGACGATGCCTCTAAATTGCAAACTTGTCCCACCACACCACTTTGTTTTTACTTATTTTTTAATTCAAAAAAAAAAAAATTACGTCTCTCGTTATAAAAAATATATAACTTTGAGAGATAAAGTAAAATTCATACTTAATTCTTTAATCGGGTTAACAGAACTATGACATCTAAACATTCATCCCACTGCAGCACTTTCTTTATATTAAATTTCACCATCCATCATCATTGTTTATATAGACAAAAATTTTAAGACTTAATATAGAAAAAGTAAGAAAAATTTTTAAACTGGGAAAGTATTTAAAAGAAAAAAGAGAGAAAAATAATATAAAAAAATTGATTTTTCACTTAAATCATAAAAAGTGTTAGTGATAATTGCATAATTTAATTATATGGACAACATATTATGAAAACTGTAAATATTTTCAATCAAAAACTGCATACAATTTTAAAAATGTTTACAATTTCTATCCGTATAATGGCTCTTAATTAACAGTTGAATATAATTGATCATCGTGAAAAATTTACTTTATATATATATATATAAATAATATATTTGAATTATATAATTTTGCTATGAATAGGTCTATTATCATCTTCTTCTTTCTTTTTATTTTTGGAGGAATCTTCTAATTTAATCATACAATCATTCTGTAAGAACTCCGTTGCATTTATATAGGAAAAAATTATTTTTTTTTTGTTTTTACTTTAATTTTTTGAAATTATCAATTCTTTATTTCATTATGTGAATCCATCAATTTGTGTGTTTGTGAAAATTTGTTTGATTGAAAATTTATTTGAAAGCAAATAAAAATAAAATAACTTAAAAATTAAAATAAAAAAAATAATTTTTTTCAAGGGAGTATATAAATTGTAGTTATATAATTATATAATGTTAAACAAACTATAAAATTGAAGAGAAACCAAGAAAAGAAAATATAAAATTCTCAAAAATATAAAAAAGAAAACACTAATACAAAGCATAATCAACTGATCATATTCTACAAATTAACATGAAACCCTTCAAAATCAATTCATTCTACCTTAGCTAGTAGCTATTCATTCTAGTAAGAAACAGTACCATCTCAGGCTTCTTTAGTCTTATGATGGATCTTCTTCTTCACACTTATTATTTCGTTTGGGTCCCTAAGCTTCCGATAAATTACAGCAATAGACCTTGTATCAAATTCCTTCACAAAATGCTTAATTTCTTTAGCCCCTGACTCCGGTTTAGGAGCCTTGTTAGGATGTTCAACAAGAGCATCCCTAATTGCTTCGGGCATCGGCTGTTCTTTCATTACACTCTTCCAGTAATCCTCTGGCATAGTTCTTTTACAGTTGATCTCTACAAACTATACCAAATAAATGATTCAACTATTACTTGAATTCGAAAAATAATAAACAAAATTATAAAATAAAAAATATGAATTTGAAGAAGATTAGTGCATATAAAAAAATATAGACATACCAAGAAAAGAAAGAGAGTGAAGAAGATGGCCTTGAATTTGAAGGTGATCATGTTTGTTTTGGCAAGTTGGCTACTTGTGTTGTACTTTGGGTTGCTGTCTTCAGCTTATTGACTTGATGCCACTATTTATAGGGGGAAATGGAGGGGCATTTTAGTGATTATAAATTTTTTGTCGCTCCACTTTAGAAGAGTAGACACAGAAATTTGTTTATTTGATAATTGCAATATACTATTATAGTCAACTTCTTCAGTGTCATATGATAGTGGCAAAATAATAGAATCTCTTCTTTAAACTATTTCTCAACTCTCTCTCTCTTTCTTCTTTTTTTCCCCTAATTCTACTGTACAGATAAGATAAATGATATGTTAATGTTAGACTAAATAAATTAATTTATGCAAAGATTTAGTATTTTAAATATTTCAACCTCAAAATTATATGGGTTTCTACATAGTATTCAATTTAAAAAGAATTAACGTTTAAATAATACTTAACTATATTTGTAATAATAGTTTATAAATGCTAAAAACTAAAGTTGCATAAGGATGCAATATTGTAAAATTCATAATTACACTAAAATTTTTGTGAAGTTTATGCAAGATTTATTTTCAGCTGGCAATATGAGGTATAGTTTTGTTTTTTATATTTTGAATATGAATTTGGAAGTTTTGATAACCATAGATTGCTACTAAGAGAAAATATATAAACAGTATAATATTAACTTAACCGATGCTAGGTGCTTAAGTAGGCCAGTAGTCCCCTAAAAATTGCTCTTTCGTTATTGATGAGGAAGCTTGATAAACCTCAACTAATACTATATCTAATTAAGTAATTAGTCTGTTCGATGATAATAATAAAGTGCCAAATACATAATTATACCCTATTGTTTACATAATTTCTTTAATAAAGTTTCAATGTGATTTATTGTACTCCTAAACTATTTAAAAGTGATATTCCATGTCTCTAGCATGTAATCTTCAACGTTTTTTATAAAATGGTCATTGAAAAATTATGCAAATGATGATTGAAAAATTACCCAAGTGGTATTTCACCCTCCTTCCTCAAGTATCAACAAGGTAGATGGACTAATTGGGTATTCCGACCCAAAAATTAACTTTCAATTTCGGTGATAAAACATGCAATTAAACATATTAAATCAAAGCTCTTACAATAAAGATTTCAAAATATGCCTTCAGATTCATCGTCCCACCACCATAACATCTTAAAAAAATCGAAATAAAATTTTAGGTTATTTTGACCCATTTACCCGACTTATTTCAAACTCACTTCCGGCCACCAATCACGGAAATTATCTATTCCAATTGAGAGATATCATTGAAATGAGTTAAATGGTGGTTTTATATTTCAAATGCATAATTATGTCCTATTGCTTGCAGAAATTTCCTAATGGCACCCTATCGTTTTAATGTGATTTATTGTGCCCCTGAACTATTGTTTTTCTCATTTTTACACTACTTTAACTTCGATCGTTGATTCTGAAATCTAAATCACCATTCAACTCATTTAAACAATATATTTCAATTGATATAGGTATTTTCCATGATCGGTGGTTGAAAGATTGAGTTTGAAATGGGTTGGGTAAATGAGTCAAAATGACTCTAAACTTCATTTCCATTTTCTCAAGGTGTTATGATAACATGAGTTTGAAAGCTTGGAATCCTTATTGTGAGAGCTTTGATTTGGTTGCTCAATTGCATGTTTTATCGCCAGTGAAAGTTAATTTTTGGGTTAAAAAATTACTGTCATCTGCCATTATTGAAGCTTGAAGAAGGAGGTTGAGGAATCATTTTGTAAAAAATTTTGAAAGTGATGTGGCAGGAATATGGAATCTCAATTTTAAATAGTTTAGAGGTACAATAAGTCATATTAAAATGATAGGATGCTGCTAAAAAAATCATGCAACCAATAATAAAATATATAGTATCTCAAGAAATTTTTATGAACTATTATCATTCATTAATTGTATATGACCTATTAATTGTATATGTTTGGAGTTTAAATTAGGAGAATTATATAACTAAATTCATACGTACTCCCCTCCCAAAAAAAAAAAAACATACATACTAAAATAATAATTAAACTGAATTCCTAAATAAAATTGAACATAGTCCTTAAAAAAAAAAATAAATTGAAGGTAAAAGAAATAACTAATGTTGTTTTCTTATTACTCTTTTATGTTATTTATAATTTTTTTTCAAAACTACCAAACAATATGTGAAAATTATATAAAAGATCTTTTTAGTATGTGTTAAAATGACACAAAATACGAAAAAAGTATGTGTATACCATTGAGTGGATTTTTTATTTAAGGTATTTTTTCTTCAACTACAGTGATAAAGCTTAGATCCATCAAAAAAAAAAAATGTTTTCAATTCAGAAGTATTTTAAATGGTTTAGTGGAAATGACCACCCAACAAATCTAATAAGCAAACAAAAACACCTGAGTCATCTTTTAAAATAATTAGGTTCTTTTAAATTAATAAGGTCATTTAAATTTAAAAAAAAAAAAAAACTCAAAATTCAATGCAGAAACAGAATGCAGAAGCCATCCAAGAACTCTACCACCTCACTTCTCCGCATTTGCAACTGACCAACAAACGAATGGTATTGGTTGACAGCCTAGATACTGGCGAGTCTTCCGGTGCCATCATCCCCAACGTTAGTGGCCGGAAGCAAGTGAAATACGCAATAAAAGCACATAAACTTCTCGGAAATTATAAGCTAGGGTTTGTAGAAACTCAATTTGTTTGAAATCAATTAGAAACTGAACATTATAGCATGGCTTGGAAGTTTCTTAGCGGCTTCCATAGAGTAGATGGTCGACATCGAGATTCTAGCTGTGGCCGTCAAGATTTAGAAGGTTTCTAAATGGTTTCGTTGGAGAAGATGAACTGTGACACTCCAAACCCAACCAACGTCATTTTCGACTTCATTTCATGCATAACAAGCATTTTCATTCCATACGCATTATATTTTATTGAATAAATGATTTAATTATGAATTATGATTTGAATATGTTAAGGAATGAAATAAAATGTGAAAAAAAGTCATGTTTTAAGCTCGTTTACAATCTGAAGACACAAACGAGGCCTGATTAGGATTTTGGCACGCGCGACCGATAAAACGTCGGAAACGCGGAAAATTTAAAGTAAATGATTTTAATGTTTTATGATTTGATTATTTATGAAATAATAAGAGTTTTCAAACCCTAAAACTACGAAGATGTCGTACGGTTTCGGTTTCGCAAAATTCTTCGAGGTTTCGGAGTCGGTTTCGGCCGCTGACCGAACCGCAAATAATTTTCGGTTCCAATTTCAATGAAACTTTAAACATATGTTATTATTATTATTTTGAATTAAAACCAAATTGAAATCAGGAATTAGAAGTGGAAATTGGCAGAATTGAGAAAGGAAGTAGGAGGTGGAGAAAGAGGGTTAAGTTAGATATTTTGATTTGTTTAAGTTAATTTAAGTAAGAGGTGTAAAGTTTGTTAATTTATTTAGCTTCTAGAGTAACTTAAGGCCTAAACGAAGAGGTGAAGAGGTGGAAGAGGCAAGAATAGAGAGAGAAAACGAGCAAACACAGAAAAGAAGAAAGAAAGAAAGAAAGAAAGAAAGAAAGAAAGAAAAGAGAAAAGAAGAGGAAATCCTTCAGTTTAATATCTTCAGTGTGTCCCTAGGACATGTAGGAAAAGGTTAGAAGTGATAGGAAGGGAAGAGAGTGGCTGAAAATAGAAGGAGAAGGAAAACACAGTAGAGAGAGAAACTGTTTTTGGTTTCAGAAGCAGTGGTGAGGAAGCAACTTTGAGAGGAAATATCTTAGAATCTAGCATGCATGGGGACATTTCGGCCTGAGGGATCAATAGAGGGGGTGTAGAGAAAGAGAACAATGGTCGTAGTTTGTCGGAAAACCGCGAGAGGTGGACAAATGAACTGCTGGAAGTTGGTTGGAGGTCATTGTAAATCGGGCAAAACAGAAAGGTTTTAGAGGTTGAAGGAGATCAAAACGACAGGGGGTGCCTGCATTTTGATTAAAAGGCCGTGGATCAAAACGGCATAACTGCCTGCGTTTTGTTCCAAATTTCGCTTCCAGCACCTGAATTTCGGTAAAATCGCATTTTGACCCTTAAAGTTTCTGCCAGATTACTTTTTAGTCCTTCTAGGCAGTTTTGCAATTATTTTTCATTAATTTTTGGTCCTTTTATTTGTGTTATTTATGTTTTTGCCCCAGAAACTTTTAAAAATTATATTTTTGACCTCTCTTACTTAATTTGAGTGTCCTGAATCTGTTAATCTCAGAATTTAATTTCAATGTCGTTTTTTGCCTGAAAACCTTAGAATAAATATTTTGTTGATTCTTTTTTATTCAAATTGAATTTATTTTATTTATTTGGTTCAATTAATAATTCAATCGACTTTGATAATTATAATTATTCTTAATTTATGATAAATAGAGTTTGATAATTATTTTTAAAGTGTTATTAAATGATTTTAAAATAGAAATTTATATGATTGAGTTAAAATTCAAGGAAAATAATATGATTTGATTTTGGAACTCAATTATTTCAAGGAATTAAATATTTAATCATGTATCATAGCACGTATGGATTATTTGTTTGATAAATTGAATATTTTTGCTATGTTATGCATTATAGGAGCATCGAGTTTTAGAGCGGGGTGAGGTAAACAACCCGAGACCCAACCAAACTCACAAAGTGTAAACCCACTTACTCATATGTAAATGCATTTCCACAAGACTTAAATAAGGCCATCGAAGCCAGTATTTGCAAATTTCACAAAAAGAAACCTACGGTTTCTATATGATTTGACGGATGACCTACGGGTCATATTATGTTACAGGGATGATCATCAGAGCTTCATAAGCTATAAGTTGATCTTCAAATCACAACATGTATATTAAATGACCGACGAATCATTCCGGTCTATATGTTACTGGCCAACTATGGATACTTATACTGTGAAATTCGCGGGGCAACACTTGGTCGATGAATCACAAGGAAAGCAAATGAAATAACATGTCACTATGTATCTTATGATATTACTATGAACTTAAGTGATGTTTATGACCTGTAATTATGCTATTGTGCTTATTTATGATAAATTGAATTATATGTCTGCTTTAAATGTTTTGGTTTACACTTGCTAAGTATGCAACTCATCAAAATCGCAAATTGTGTTTTCAAGTTTGCGGTCTGAGTGAAGTCTGACACTTTACGAGTCTATGCACAGGTCGATACAACTGAAACTTAGGCGTCTCTCCCTCCTACCACGTCATATGTATATGCTGCATATGATTTTGGTTTATATTTTGGTTTGTAAGACATAATTATATGTTTTGGCAAGTAAAATATAACATGTTATGTTTGTTATGTCCTTTGGGTAAATAGTCTTTTGTAAGACTAACAGTATATGTAAATTATGGTTTGTAAGATGTTAAGTTTGATATTAGGTTAATATTGATGTTGATATTAACTACGGTTATGTAAATTATATTTTGCAAACTATTAAGTTTAAGCATAAGCTATTGTATGTTAAATGTATTATTGTTTAAAATTGGATAATACGTTATTAAAAAAAAAAAGCATATTTTATGATGTATAGGTGTAAATATGGTTGTTACATGAACAGTTTTTGTCATGATTCTGTTGCAACCACCTTTTTTGTTTTCTGATAATTACCATTGTGATTTAGACCAGCAAAGAGAATTAGAGACGACTTTGATGAGAATTAGGTGAAATTTGTGAATTTTTCGATGAGTATCGATGAATACGTGAATGTTTTAATCTTTTAACTATTGTTTTAATCAGATGATAATTCTTGTAATTTAAAAAAAAAATGAAATATTGGTAATCATTTCATTTGTCACAAGGAATTTCAATTTAACGATATTGATAATATGAGGAAAAGAAAAAAAAGCAATTAGTTTTAGTAATTTCTGCAATATAGCATTAAACAATGAATATGATGAACATCATGTGACTAATTATATGATGTGTGAATAGTAATAAGAAATAAAATAAGTGGGATTGACTATGGACAATTGGGTAGGGAGGTTCGCACTTCCTATTAAAGTCAACTTCAAAACCCAATGATGAAATGTGCATGAAAAGATACGTAAATTTTATATAGTGCTTAACAGAAACAGTTGTCTTCCTCTTTTTCTAAAACAAAAAGTCTAATTCCACCTTTTCAATTCATTAAAAAAACATAAATGAAATATTTATTTACTTATTGCGTTGTAGTTGCCTAACAAAGTCAACTTGATTTGTCAACTGTGCTAATTAGTACAATGTGTTGTGATTTGTTAATCACGAGTTTTAATTTTTATTTAAACATATGGCAATAATGAATTATCATATGTCACATAAATTAAAAAAAGTCAATTTAATTCATTGTCTAAATGTATAGTTATTTTTTTTATGTTTATTAGAAAAAACATTCTAAATCTGTTATTTTTTATTTGTATATATAACTTTGTGTAGAGAATTATTCTATGCGCTTAATTATTAAATTTAGAATTATTTAATATAAGGATAAATTAATTAAGCTTTATTTTACACCTTATATTATAGTTTTAGTAGTAAATGTATGTGCGAATTGGATAATAATTTTAAAATTTACTTTATTTCGAAAAATAGTTCATTTTAATAGAAAATCATACATAGGGTTTTTCGTAGAAGCAGAATTTGAAGCAAAAAGTTATAAAAATAAATCATAGTATTAAGTAAACTAAATAATTATTAATAAATAAAAAAATTCCTAAAAGTTATTATTCTTCTCAAATAAAAATGTACGCTCTTTATGTTTTTTTTTTAATCCTTTTGTAATTTTTCATGTTTGTGGAGTGAGCAACTGTGTTCATCATCTAACTAATTTAGGTTTTGGATTAAATTCCCAACTCAAATATTGATTTAGGAACACAAAAAGATTAATAAAATGAGATATTTTTCCTGAAATAAGAAGTGGTATGTAGATATTATTATGACCTTAGAATTAATTAATAAATTAAACTTCATTTTCAAAAAAATTAAATAATAATCTGAGATTAGGAAGTATAAATTAACTAAAAAACTTAATTTGGCATTGATTGGGATGTTGATGCATAAATTTGTTGGATAATTCAGATAATGGATAATTCCTGATAAAGTTGAAATCAGTACAAACAAAGCTTTTTCTATAAATAAATTGAATGAATGAAGGACATGGAAGGCACTAAATGAGGTGTAATTGTGTCCATGTGGAACAAAAAAGTAAGAACACTATAATGTTGTGATTTGCAAATGCAATTGATGTCAAAGTTTTCTTTCAACCCAACATTTCAAAGCTACTTTATCTTCTTATATAATGTACCACTATGGAATTTATTTTTGTATATAAAAATTGAATTTGATACCACTACCAAAGACTTGAGTCCAAAATACAACCTGCTATGCAATCATTTCAACCAGGAAGTCAAACTCTTTGCAATACTATATTTATGTTATGGGGTTCACCATCATCCATAATTTTCTTTTCTTTTTTCTGTAATGTTGCATTTGTACTTAAATCCATCATCAAGTTTTCCCACTAATTTTGTACTTAGTCCACCACTTCATTAGACGAAATACAATTGCTTCAATTATTTTTAAATAAATCAATCACAGTTGTTGGCACTAAAAAATTATTCTACTTTGGTTAGGTGGTAATACCTCTATCCTTGAATTCAATTTTAGTGGATTAAGTTTTTTTAAATAGAAATGAAATGGGTGCATCCAGAACTTACTAAAAACTTACTAAGAGCTCATTTATTTTAGTACACTCGTCTAGATACGTTTAATTTTGAAATTTTGATTAAATTCGGTGCATTAATGTCGGTATGATAACACTCTTAGCGGGTTGAGTTTAAATTCCTATTAATTAAGAATGAAAATAAAATGTCATTTTTTAGTTCGTTTTTCGACTTGAAAAAAGTCAAATAAACGAATAATAAATTCTTAACTTATACACATTTGATACTGTTCTAACATAAAAATTAAACATTTTAATATCCAATTTAACTAACATCTGCAAGTTGATTTAACTAACATCTGCAAGTTGAAATACAAAATTTTATAAAAATAACATAAAAAGTTTTTTTTTTTCCAAACACAATTTTTATCATTTCTATTCCAATAAAAAAATTCAATTTCTTTTACAATTTAGTATAACCAACACAACTAATCTTGCAACAAAACAGCCAATTTAACCAAAAATACAAAATAGCACAAACATATAACTAATAATATTTGCAAATTATTATTCAATCAATAAGATTTCTTTATTTTTTTTTTCCATCAATAAAATTTCTTTTATACCATTAAGTTTGCAACAAATAATTAATTGGACTAAAAAAACATATAATTTCAAAATAAAATATTGTGAAAACTATCAATAATAAGAAGCCACAAAGAAATTAGGTAGCCAACAATCAATAAGCTATAATGTATGAGAAAATTCAACAATTTTTTTTTTTCTTAATTAGAAGTTGGAAACCCGATTCATTGGAAGAGCATAGCCATTGTGTCGGCCACCGGCCCAAACTGATTCATAACTAGTCTAATGTGTTAAATTACATGGATTACCAAATGACGACGTTCTTATTACCGATTTCAATGCCTGCCGTGGAGAAGATGAGCGTGTTTTGGGGTGGTTTTTTTTTTTTTTTTAATCTCGCTCGAACTAAGCAGAACAAGACCGCCATGCATGTTTATTTGGAAGGAGCAGTTTTGGGATATTAAAAATTTTTATACCATATTTTTTGGGGTATTATTTGGTGTTTTTTTTTTTAAAGCAAAACATTGAAGGGTATATATAAGAATGGGCGCAAAATAAAAACAATGGCAAAAGGCTTAAAGGTAGAAAATAGGGCTACAAACGAATAGTTCGTTTAAGTATTGGTGTTCGAATTCAGATTCGTATTAAAACTGTATGCAGATAGTTATATACGTTCGAGTTATATTCAGTTCGAATTTAGTTCGTAAAATATCCAAACTAAAAAATTCGAATTATTTAAATTTCAAATACGATCAAATCCACGAGTTTAGTAGAAAATATTGGTAAAAAAGACCATTTAGAGATTTTTAAACCAAATAATTGAAAATTATAGCCAAAGAGGATTTTTTTCACTACAAATGTACACAGGGTATACAAATAGGTATACGACAGATTTTTCCGGTGACATAATTTCCGGTATCGGCCCGACGTCCACGATTTACCGATGATGTTTTCCGGCTAGGCCGAAGCCGATTTTCCGGCTTAAAATTGGCAAAATTATCAAGGATCTCGACATGATACTCATCGGGATTCTCTCATATCCACGTTGGCCGGTTGAATCATAACAGAAACTATTGATTTCAGTAGAAAATTCGCGGATTTGAACCTGTACGATCAAAGCTCCTTCTTTCTCCGGCGCAATCCTTTTTTTCTCCCATGAAACTCCATTGATCACCGTCTGAAACTCGATAGAAACTGCTAAGAATCTCTCCTTCGACCGGAAATGCTTCTGCAACTCCAACATATCTGGACAGAAACTTGACGGTGAGTTTTGATGGCGAGCTTCCGATCAACTTCGCTCTGTTTTCCTCTGAGTTTCGAGCGCAACCTTGGCCAAGGATCAACGAAGCTCTTCCGCCGCCTCACTCGTCTAATCGCGGGCTCCACATCGCCGGTCAGCTTCGTTTCCCAATCGGCGGTTGTGATAACATTCGACGTTTCTAGTTTGCTGGTGTGAGATTTCTATTTTAATTTATTTATTTTATTTTTTTAAAATGGCTAAGAGTTCTATATTTTTGAGCTTGCTTTTCAATCCATTTGGGCAATTGTTTTTAAAAATAGAAATATTTTGGCAGCTGAATTCGTAAAAGCCCCAACGTTGATTTGTGCTATTTGTTAAGTTTGTGCATATGAATTTGGGCTTTAGAAGCCCAAGCCCGACATTTATTAGCAGGTACGCTGATAGGATTGGGCCAGTATTAAGTCTGGTTGCCAAGCTGGTAGGAGATAATTTCTTGAGAAATCAGTAGCATGTAACATATATTTTGACCTTTAAAAATAAAATAACATGTATTTTTTAAAACTAATAAAATAACATAATTTATTGGTGATGGTCTAAAATACCCCCTTTTGTTAATTAAAATAGAGAGACTCAACAAAGAACCACCCTTCGGAGATTTGAATTGCATCATCAACCCATCATTAACTTTCAAATCGTTCAAAACAGTCCCTTCATAACGCCCACCACTAAACGCGGCTGTTCACTGATCGACTAGTCTCCATCTTTACTCCGCCTGCCCTCTCTCCTAGTATATATACTCCATCTTTGCTCCGCTGTCTCCATCTTTACTCCACCTGACGGAAACCTCCATCACCATTAACCTCACTATCACTGCCTGCCCTCTCTCTTTTATTTTTTCAAAATATATTTTCTCTTGAAACTCATTCCAGTCTGCATCTTTGGTCCGCCGATCAGAAACCTCCATCACCATCATTGTCTGCCCTCTCTCCTTTATTGCACTGTTGCTATTTGAATCGCAACTTTCGCATGCCATTGATCTAGAGGTGGCCACGGGTCGGGCCGAACTGGTTCTGAGCCGCGGCCCGCCGGACAATGGTGTGGGGGTGGACTAAACCGTAACCGACTTGTTGAACCGTCGGGTCGGTGAACCGCAGGTTCGCGGTTCGAGAACGGGCTGGTTAACCGGTGATTCAGACGATTAACTGGCAGTTCAGGGGCGGTTAACCGGCGGTTCGAGAACAGTTCATGGTTACGGTTCGAAATTTCATTTAACCTGAACCTTACCGCTGACTGAACGGTTCTGGTTCAGGTTCGGAGGTGGGCCCAACGGATTTTTCCACGGGCTGAGCCAGGCGGGCCCAACGGACCAACCAGGCCCATGGCCACATCTACATTGATCTAAATGCCCAAGCATGAATAGCGCCACCATCTCCTCTGCCCATTTTGCGATTTGAATATATTGGTATATATATATATATATATATAGGGTAGATTTGAATTATTTATAACAAACAGGTTATTTTATTAATTTTTAGAAATATGTACTAATCTCTCGTATTAACCACTAAATAAGTCCTATATAGTTTAAACTCCCTAAACTCCTATTTCTTAAATCCCAAATTATTGGTTAGTTCAAACTATATCTATTTTCTTGGAAGTAGACTTTCCAAAAGTATAACTGTACAAAAGTTATTTTCTTAAGTTGAAATTAAATATGTTTGATTAATATATTAAATTCGTGGAAATTTAAATTTATTAATAAAATATTATTTTAAAAAATATATATAACTTTTATATAAAAATAATAAATTTAAAAAATAAAGGATAAAATAAAATTTTTTATCATTTATAATTCGGGAAGTAAACTTTCTTGGGGTTGGAGAAAGAAAGTTACTTTTCCTGTAGGAGAATCAGAATTTTTTACTTCCCGAATATTTTTTTTCAGAAACCAAACGTTTAATTATTATTATGTTTGAAAAGTTCAACCCAACCAAACGTTACCTGATTAAATTTCTAATGAGGTTGAGTTTCTTGAACCCTAAGTCATTGTACATTACATAAACCCTTGCGAACTTTGACTCTATCTTCCCCTATAATTTTTGGCTTTTCGACAAGAATCACAGTGTTTCAATTTGAAGGTAAATTCATATCAAACTTTCTCTATTTATCTTATCACTGTTATGATTTTTGTTTTGGTATATAGATTATTTATTATGAGAACAATCACTTCTAGGGAAATAAAGTTATCATAATCTTTTGTTCTATTCAAGCACCATTACTAAGACACCCAATTCTAGTATCAATTAGAGAATTGTTAATTTATATTTTATTGGAATCTGTACTATTGCGTTCAAGTTGATCAATCCACAATAGCTTTCAGAGAGAGATTTGGGAAGTTTGAAGTGTTTCCTGAGCCTGGATGTCATTGCCTACCTTGGATTCTTGGAAGCCAGGTTGTTGGTCATCTTATACCAAGGGTGCAACAATTGGATGTACGTTGTGAGACCAAGACAAAGGTATGTTATTTCCCAGTAGTAACGATAGTATGATAGTTTTGCTTTCATGATTACTAGATGAATTTTCAAGAGAGTGGCTACAACATTCTAGTCAAATGCTTATTCGATTTTGATTTTCTTTTTTTTTTTCAAAACAAAATTGTAAGATTGTCTTTATATAGTTCCGAGATTATGGGTCACTGATTTTAGATTTTACTTCTCTATTACAAATTAAATACAATTATATAAATTCAAATTATTTCTCTGTCTAATTTATAATACAGTTTCAAAAACTAAAAACTGTGACAGATTACATTTAAAAAAAAATCGAGTGCATTTTCATTTCGAATGTACAAGGTTCACTGTTTCAATCTTTGAGTGTTGTCCAGTGGTAGCTTTGATCTTGTATTATAAGATTAATTAATCAATTCAGGCATTTAATGGTCTTGAGGATAAAGCAGGGACATGCTTGTATTGGACAGTATTGTGATTTTTTTTTTCTGTTACATTACAGAGTAATCTGCAATACCGCATTAATACTGTCATTTCTTTTATTCCAAGTGTGACACCCCGACCAGAGTCATACGTCTTTTTGACGTCATCACATGCATTTTATGCATTTTTATTTAAATGCATCAAAGTATGACATGATATATGGCATTTACATGATATATATGAATTGGGAAATGATTATAAATGAGTTATAAATGATAAACAAAAGAGGTTTTAAATTCGTTTATCGTCGAAAGACATAAACGGAGCCAATTAGGGTTTTTGGCTCGTGCGACCGAAAAATGTCGGAAACGCGCAATATATTAAAGTAAATGATTTGGATGTGTTTTTAATATGATAATATATGATTTAAATAAGAGAAACAAGTTATGTTATAGGCTCGTTTTGTGACACCCCAAAAACCCATTACATCGTTCCGACGTCATTTTCATACATTACGTGCATTTTCATTAAAATGTATCATGATTTGAATGACATGATTATGTATGTCATTATAGTTTAATATATGTTTTATAGAGAGGCCATATACTAAACATGGGTGATGTGAATGACATGTTCATGTATGTGTTATATATGTTAAAGACATTAACAGATTTAAGAAGAGAATGCAACATGTTAAATGTGTTT
>CANUEY010252814.1:0-62612 GCA_948099555.1 Croton setiger
TTATTTTATCATCTAGCAACATAGGGGTGTTCACTTATTTTTTACACACACCCTGTGGTGCTTTGTTTTTTAAACCGGTTGTTGTTGTTTCAACCCCCCCCCCCCCCCCCCCCCCCCCCCCCCCCCCCAAAAAAAAAGACGTCAGCTCAACTCCATGAGAATTCTTAAAGCCACTTCAGAGGTCCAACAGGATCAGGCAATTGCAAATGCAAATAACTGTTTTTTCAAGAACACAACAAAACCCCACAGCTCCATAGAATTGTTCAGATTCTCAGAATCAAATTCAGGAGGAGGCCTGAATTTTCTTCCCAAAACACACTGCAGTACAACAAACATGAAATGGAAAGCCCACAAAGACATACAAACATCTCCCTTAAACAAGCTATAGCTCAGCAGGATTACAATGAAGTGATTAAAATGAGGTGGAATCCTACCACCTCCAAACTCCCATTGGTCAATGGTTCGCCAAGTTTACCAATAATTTCACTATCAGCATCATGAATTCTTGGTAGTTACACTGCTGACAAATATCGCAGAAAGATGGGAATCCACCAAGAAAAAGCCTTGCAAGCAGAACCCTTAAACTAACAAAAGAACTGCTAGAATCTGTTATCATATTGCACAATATGATTCTCATTTAACAGATTGCACAGTACCGAGGGCATACAAAATTCTCATTTAACAGAAGTTGAACAATTTGGAAATATGACCCGCCATAGTTGAACAAATCTTTTTAACAGAAATAGACAAGCTAACTTTCATCAATGAAAGCTGCATAATATCATCATACTTCCAGTGAACTGCTTTGGAGCACCACAAGCTTAACATCTGTAATGCCCTGTTAGATAGGCTCCCATGTAATAAACAAATCACAAAATCTAGCAACCAAATACCAACAGACACTTGAAAAGGGGAAAAAAAAAAAATTATTTGCTCCTTCCTGTGCAGAAGCAAAATGCAAGAGATCTTCCAGCCCATACTGCTACTACGCGTAGTGGTCCAGATTTGGCAACATGTATCTAACATCTTATTTACAATGCTTGAGAATAGCATAAAATTGATCCAGCTTGTTAATAAGATGGTAGAACAGAACAAGTTTCTAGCCAGATAATAACAGACAAAAAATTTCTCACGAACCATAGGATGGCATCTTTCAGAATCACAGTTAGACAGTTTCCAGCAATGGAGAAGTAAGCCAATACTTCAGGTTAAAATATTAAAAATATCAAGATAATACATAGACAGCTGCAACCATGATAGAAAATTGATGTGTAGGAAATGCTATGCAGCAACTTTAGATAATTAAAATGTGAAAATGCCAAGAATGACAGAACAGACAGCAAAATAGACAAATATTTGTAAAATACTTTTATATAGAGAAGTAGTTTTCACTCTCCAGCATTAACCAAAGCAAAAGAAAGATCACATTCCACTCTTATTGTCGATCATGCAGAAATAGAGTGCTTTCATTAATGACCAAGGCATATCTAATAATCTCTCCCAGAGTAGTCTATTTATCACATTAGCTCACACAAGTACACATTTGTCCAGAAAACAACTTGAAGGGCATCATTTATGGTCTTATATTCTCCAAAGGATAATATATACTCTCTCACCATAAATATTGTACAAGAAAAACTAGCATCATGACAACACCAACAAGATTGTGGAGCTCAAAACATTGATAATGTTCAATGTAGCTTTACAAGAAACAATGAAGTTTCAATTTTACTAGAACGTCCTCCACAGACAATTGCTAGTAGGGATACACATGATTTGTACAAGTACTGCGCATAAAGATTCCCAAATGCTAAATGCTAAGAAAATAAGAAAGGTAGTAGAGGAATTTTCTTCTCTTATATCCAACAAAGTAATATATTTGAAAGACATACTGCAGAAATGTTGAAATAGGAATAACTAATGAACTTTACATATCAAATCTGATTGTGGCAATAAGCATTTAGAAAACAATAAAAGAAAAAAATTAAGCATGCACAAGTTTATTTAAAGATGACAGAATAGCAACACCGACAGAGATAATGACAAGTCCAGGCAAGCACCAAAAATAAATGCAAGCCATGATATCTTTCTCCAACAAGCTCTTAACATTTATAAAAGTAATCAGGTGGGTTGGTCTATGTGAGCTTGTATCAACATGTCTACTAATGAGTACGTGCATATCAATAATATCATTAGGAGAGGAAGAAGATAATAAAAATAAGAAAGGTAGTAGAGGAATTTTCTTCTCTTATTTCCAACAAAGTAATATATTTGAAAGGCATACTGCAGAAAAAGTTGAAATAGGAATAACTAATGAACGTTATATATCAAATCTGATTGTGGCAATAAGAATTTAGAAAACAATAAAAGAAAAAAACTAAGCATGCACAACTTTTGTTAAAGATGACAGAATAGCAACACCGACAGAGATAATGACAAGTCCAGGCAAGCACCAAAAATAAATGCAAGTCATGATATCTTTCTCCAACAAGCTCTTAACATTTTAAAAAAGTAATCAGGTGGGTTGTTCACATGTGGGCTTGTATCGACATGTCTACTAATGACTACATGCATATCAATATTTTCATGAGGAGCGGAAGAAGATGATAAAAAGAGACTTGAGATCACAATCACGAAAATATACCAGAGAAGAAAAGAAGGGAAAGAGAAATGGAGGAAGAGACTGAATATGTAACTAAAAGTACTAGAAACAAATCCAAATACATACATAGACACTACTAGAAACAAATCCAAATACATACATAGACACTTCTATGCAAATTGCAATCTAACGAATGTTATGCACAAAACTGGACTCATTTTAAAAATTCAGGAAGGTCAAACTATTAATTCAATAATATAAGGAAATCTGGCAAAGGAACTTACAGGACGAAGAGGAAGGCCAATAGGGCTAAGTACAACATTTGTTTTCGGTGCAATCAATTCTGGTGGATGATGGTATCTACATGAAGATCCGAATTTACAGTTTCCAGTTTTCATATAGTACTGACATTCTGGTTGGTCAGGTCTTTCGGGAAATGAATCCTTTTGGCTGCTACTTGATGGGCCAATCGAAGGAGACATTGGTTGATAAGGTCCAGTGTAAGCAGGTGCTGAGGGAGGTAACTGTGTTATCCCATACATAGAGCCTGATCCAACCCCTGGTTGAGTGCTAGGAGATGCAACTGGACTTACAGGTGTCTGTACCAGTAGGAGGGGTGACAAATGAAAACTCAATGAATATATTAAACCAACTATTTTATGGAATAAAGACAGCATCCACACATACCGGGTAGTGGCTCCAACTTGGGTAAGGAACTACACCTGGGGAAAGCAGCATTGGACCATAAGGACCTTGTAGATATGAGTTTGGCAGAAGAGGAGGTCTCGCAACTACTAATCCATATTGTTGAGTAGAAGGAACAGAAGGAGACTGCACGGCAGCATATAATGGAGGAGCAGGAACTGGAGGTGGCACCGGTGCAACTTGGGGTGCTGGTGATTGTGCTGCGATCTGTAAGTTAGCAGGCAGAGGATGATGGAATTTACATGTTTCACCAAATTTACACTGCCCAGTTTTTACATAGTATGTACACTCCTTTTCACCCTGTTGACAATCAAAACTCAAATTGTTAACCAAACCTAACTTCAGGTTTAGAAGAGGAGATAAATGTGACAAAAGGTGCTATACATTAAAACACCAATGCAGAGATATACAGACCGGACGTAATGGGTATCCATAATAATTTAGGGACACGGGACTAACAGAACCACCTTCCTGCTTCGGATGGTGGTACTTGCAGGAAGCGCCAAATTTGCATGTCCCTGTCCGCATATAATACTGCAAATCAAGTAAGAGCAGCATAATCAGCAGGCCAAGAAATTACCATTCCCGCAAAATATAAAAACCTGAGAAAATGCAACACCAAATGGCAATGCTTCTAACTTGAACAATAAATACATAAACAGACAACATCCACATTACAAGGAAGAATCCAGTGAATGTACATTGTTAAATTTAGCATATATCCAAGCTCTACTCTCAGAATAAAGACAACCCAATAAAATACCTGACACACAGGCTGGCCCGCACGCTCAGGAAACTCCCCGGCTCCGGCTCTTGCAGCTCCTATTACCTAAGCAATGTTACCAAAGCAATTCATCATGGTAGATCTTATTAAGTAACAAATTAAATAACAGAAATTTCCACAAACAGTTCACAATTATCCTATCCCACAATAAACCCACATAAAAAACTCTACACACACTAGATTACAGAAACAGTTGTAATATGATCCCAATTCAAAAACCACGAGATCAAACTCAATCAAACCCAGTAAGCATTCATTCAATCATCTCTCTGCAAACACAATCATAAAAGCTGCAATCCAAACACAATTGAAGATGAATGAAACAAAAACGAATCACAACTAGAACTACTTACAGCGCCGCGGTCTCGTGGGTGATTGAACCGACACCTAGCTCCATACCCGCAAAACCCGGTCCTCAAATAATAGATACAATCGGCTTCGTCAGGTCTTTCCGGATACCCGGATTCTCCTTCCCCCAATCCCAGCTGCCAAACACCCTCTACATTCCACAACAAGAAAAACAAAACAATCACAATCCAAAAACCAAAAAAAATAACGAGATCATACTTATTATAACAACAATACCCATTCTCATTCCACGAAATTGGAATGCAGGTGAAATTAACTCACCTTCAAGCCCAGTTTCAGGCCCCGGAGTTGTCCATTCCGGCGACGGATCGGATTGCAACCGGTCCATCCCGAAATTCCCGGAAACGGTGGAATTGCACCGGGTTTCAGACAGTTAAAACAGAATGAGGCTCCGATCAAATGGGGTTCGAGCGCGCGTACGTGTCTGCCCTTCTAGAGAGAGAAAAACTAGTGTGAGAAACTGAAGAAGGAAAAAAAAATTAAAAAGAGTTTTTCTTTTTCAGATTTTTCCTTTGAGGGTGTGTGTGTGTTAATTTCTTTTCTTTTCTTTTTTCTTTTTTCCTCTTCCACTCCCTCCTCTTCACACACAGACTAAAAAAAACAGTATTTGGGTTTGGTTTGGCGATTCTCTCTCTACTTTCTCTCTCTAGTTCTATCAGCTTTCAAAGCGGATGGTTTTTTGCTCTCTTTATTTTCTTCCTCTTCTGCCATGGTGGTTTATATACGCGCCAAATACAGAAGAAATCACCTAAAATAATGCTTTTTTATTTTTATTTTTTTCAGGTAAAAAAAAATAAAATTATGAAAAATAAATAAATAGTGTAAGTAGACGATGTAAAACCAAAACTGTTGTTTTAGACTAAATTTAATTGCATTTGAAATGACATTAATGCCCCACTCATTTGACGGTGGCATTGCTTGGTGATTCTGATAGAGATGTAATTTCGAGTTATTGTTGATTAATTACTAAAGAGTTTATAGAAGTAGTAGTAGTATAGTATTAAATAAAAGTAATTAATTAATTAATTAATTAAACAATGTTAATTAGGGAAGTGCATGGAGTGTAATGAAAAGAGAAAGAGGGTAACGTGGCATGAAAAGAGGATCTTCCTTAATTTTGTAAAAAGGGTACCAAGAGGGGGACCGGGATTTTTTTTTTTAATAAATATATATTTTATTTTTTCTATTTTTAAAATATAAAATTTATAGTCTATATTGCAAATTTTCTACTAACCAAATAATTTTATTAACTTATTTTCGTTATATAATTGATTAATTAAAACATATAATTTATTTTTTATAATATGGCATAATTTTAAAGTTTTTATTACTTATGTGGCAAATTTTTAGTTAATTTATAAAATTTTTAATATTTATTGAAATTATTGTATCATCATGGTGAACATTATGAATTTATATTTTAAATTGTATAATTTTCTTTATTTATACTCTTATTATAATTAAAAAAGTAAATTCTTCGATTTATTTTTTATATAAATTTACACATATATATTATAAAAATATAATTTTTATAATATTAATTTATTTTCTATAGCACATTTATGTATATAAAATAACACATTCGTTAATTATATTTTCTTTCTCCATAAATAAAGTTAGTCCCTATTATTTAAGATTCCACTTATCGGAGCATTATATACTAAAAGTAAAAAGGAATACGAATAAACCATAATTTTTTTTAATTAAAAAAAATACCACATAATTAGATGCAAACAAAATATTAAATCACATGAAACACATTTAAATACATAATTTTTTTTCTTACAAAGGACATTAATTGCCTTTATTACATGATTCCAATTTCCTAATTGTATTTAGGAAGACTCCTAAGCTTAATCCTATTTTAGTCCAACTTGCATAAAGTAGTGTTTTTAATGAAGCTGTTAGCTACATAGCACAACTAGTAAATATTTTATGTTATTTTATAAATAAAAAAAAATTAAACTTAAAATCAAAGATTAAACAAAAACTAATTTCCAATTAATGGTCTTGCTATTTCCTATTGCTTGCCCTTAATTATAGGGCTTTATCCATAACTTTTTCTTACTCCAATTATTAGGAAATAATTATTTTTACAAAATTATAATAATTAATCATTAATGATCTCTTTATATTTTTTAAAAATAATAAATTATAGAATCACATTTTAGTTATTTGATCGTAAAATTCTTATAACGAAATTATTTGATCATTCAGTTTCATGTTTGTTTAGTTCGATCGGACATTTTTTTATATGATAACGAGTGTTCTGAATTTAATTATTTCTAATATATAAGCTTTTGCTTTTTAAAAAAAAAAAAATCCATATTTCTAATTATTTTTTTTGGATTTTAATTTGAAATAACTAAATAACTAAGAAAAAGCCAAGATAGAGACATAATTGCTTTTTATTTAAGCTTTATATATATATATATATATGTATATTTCTTAACCAATCAGAAAAAGCCACGTAGACGCTAAATCCTGCGGTGAGCTTGGATTTGCAAACGAGTTTTGGCGTTACCACGCGCTAAGATGAAAGAGCGAAGATGACGCGCGAGGAAAAAGACAAAAAAATATTACATGTAGAATAGAAAGTAGAAGTATTGAAGTAGAATTTGGAAAGAGTGGGACATGGCTGCTTCTTTGGGAAGTCAGGTATAAGAAAAGGAGGAATGGGCATGAACTGCCCAATCCCTATTGGTCAGATTTTTATTTTTATTTTTGTCTATTTCTTATAAAATAATAATGATGAAAACGCGTACTTCAAATCAAAATTATTTAATTTAAATATTATTTTTTTTTATTTAAATATTATTTAATTTTTTTAGTATAATTAAATTTACACGACAATTTAAAAAATAATAATAAGATGGAAATTCAATAATCGGATAAAAAATTAAATATTTTTTAAAAATGGTAATTAATGTTATATATAAAAAGTCTAAATTTTAATTTGCTTTTTATTTTAAAAAAAAATTAAAAAATTAATGTGGACGCGAGTAGGAAACACGCAAATGGGGAAAGAGTGAGGAAGGTTGCTAAATCTGTTAAAATAAAAATCAAAGCACGTAAACATCATGAGGGGAAGGTTTGTTTCAGTTACATTCAGTTGCAGTTATGGTAAAAATAAAATAAAATTTCACAATCCAACGGCTGAAATGCATTCCCGTAAAATGGACAGTAAAGATATAATTGAAATATAAGTATCTATATCGGAAATGACCGGAGATGTTAGGGGTAGTGTAGTAGGTAAGAAGTCTATAAATGCGGAGTTATATGTCCAACAGGTAAAAAAGGAAGTCACTGGGAATAACCGGTGAGTAAGAGAGGTGATTGCGACGGAGAATGACCGGAGTAACCGGTAATCAGGTGGAAAGTGGTTTTGTTTGACTTGGACAAGATTCGAGCTAGGCAAGGAAGAAACTTTTCCAAGATTTGGTTAATTGGTTATATTGGCTAGGTTTTGTAACATATCTTATATCCACCATATGTCGGCGAGCCTTTTTCTTTTTCTTTTTTTTTTTTATTTTAAAGTTGAGCCTTTGGAAAAATTAATAATTATGTTTTTTTTATATGCAAGATCATCCTAAGTATAAAATTGATGTTAATAACGTAATCGGCATAAATCAAATTCGAAATATACGTATGCTCACCATATATATAAATAGGTATGACAGCGGAACAGATATTTACTAATTTCACTAATACCCTTTTCGTCCGGCATTTTAGCATTAAACATTCGCTCCACCCATAAAAAATCATCATTTTCACTTATCTGCCCCGCCCATTACCCTTTTTTTTTATTGTCCAACGAATAAAAATGAGAGTGAGTAATGCGAGTACCGAAAAGACCCGCCACATTATCGTCTATGTGTAAGATAGAATAACTAATTAAGTCACACCCTAATTAACAAATTAATAATTATGTTGTTTCATTATTAATTGATAAAACTAAATTACATAGTCAAACAACATTTATGTTTGTCCCCTGAAAATAATATCACCTTTAATTTTTTTATAAACAATTACTTAACCTCTAAAAGTTGTATTATAAAATTGTAAAATAATCTTAACCTCTAAAAGTTGTATTATAAAATTGTAAAATAAAATAGTCTTATCGAATCAACGAATTGGAAAAAAAAATAGTCAAAATTTTTTCATCTGTAGAGTGCGTTTGACAAAATTAACCATTTAATAAATTATTAATGTTCTACGTATTTATTTATAAAGTAATTAAAAAGTAACCTCTAAATAAAATGTGACTTAATCTTATAAAAATTACCTTTAAAAATTCGATAAAATTTGTTAAATTGCATCTGAAAAATAATAATAAAATGTTACGAAAGAACAAACTTATAATTTTATATAAAGATGATGTGTAATATGCATACAAATTACAAAATGCACTAGCAATTATATTGTATAATTTATAATTTTTAATATCCTTAGGACCCATTCGTAACAAATGAATAATTTATAATTTTTTTCTTTTTAAAATCCAGTCATGTTTATAAAAATATTTGAATTTGAATATTAAATTAATCATTCTAAAAGAAATTCATAATAAAATTTATTTAAAAAATGAATCCTAAAATCCTAATTCACTCAGGCAAAATACTAGTATTTTATTTCTGGGCTTTTGTCCTGTACGATGGGCCTTCTTCTAAATTACACAGCCTACTCTGTTCAAGTGTTCACAAAAAGAATTTGATGTGACAAAAAGATTACAGTAGAATTTCAAAACATTACTGAAAAACTCAGCAGGCCTACAAAACCCAGAAAATTTCAGACATCTTTTAGCCGGAGCAGATCCACAAATCAGGCAATGTGCTCTGCTAAAGTAAGGATTTTGACGTGCTTTTTCTGCCTTAGTTCGTGCGGGACAGGTCCGAAAACTCTAGTCCCGATTGGTTGACCTTGCTTATTAACCAGAACAACCGCGTTGTCATCAAACTTCACCTCGCTCCCATCTACACGGCCCCGCTGCATGGCAGCCCGCACAACAACACCATAAACAACTGCTCCTTTCTTCACTTTTCCATTTGGCATAGCTTCTTTTACTGAAGCAATTATAGTGTCACCTAATCTTGCTCCTTTTTTCTTCCCCTTAAAAGCTTGTACGCACATCACTTTTTTCGCACCCGAATTGTCTACAACTTTGAGAACTGTCCTCATTTGTATGAAAGTCCTTTGTTGCTGCTTAAGAAAGGGTGCTATTAGGAAAAGGGTAGAGAAAATGATAATATTTATAAAGTTTGGAACTTCTCAAACAGGAGAGAAACGGTCAAGATACTGCGAAGTATAAACTAAACATTAAACTGAACTTCTCAAAAAAAAGTTCTATTTTCCATAATCTTTTCAAGACAAGCAGGCAAATAACTCAGCATTTCTTATGTTTCTGTCTATAGGTTTCTGTGACAAAGTGGAGAAAATTTTTCCCCAATCATTTATGATAGGAAACTGCAAAGCCCTCAAAATAACAAGCACAGAGCTTGCTCGATAGAGTATAAACTACTTCCTCCATTCACAAATATATGCCTATTTTCCATTTTTGGATGCCCACAAATATAAGCCTCTTAATGGATTTTAATGCATACTAATTAACGTTTTCCATATTTACCCTTACAAGTGACAATTAGAGAAGAGTACTGGAAATACAAATAGTAAGGGTAATATAACCAAATACCCAATATTTCACTATTATTTAGGCACATTAATTATCCTTCTTAAAAAGAGGTGAGAAGAGAAACAGGCTTATATTTGTAAAATGGAGGGAGTATAGTGCATGCAAGAGCAAGATCAGCTGAAATTCTCTACATGAGATTTGATTAGTTCGGGAAATCAAAGAACAGTGATAGTGAACCAAATCAAAATCTTGCATGATAGAAAGTTATAAAGTTTAGATGCCACAATTAGAAAGCCAACCAACCTGTGATATGAAATTACATGTCTTCTGCTGTGATGAGCCCAATAAACCAGAGAAGCTGTTGCTGAGACCTCCCAACAACAAACGGCCCACTAGTCATGTTTTCCAATAAATAATATGAAGTTAAATGAGTCAAATATGAAGTTACTGGGTAACGAAGAAACAAAAAGTAAGAGACAATCGAACAAGATTAATCAAAGGAAAAGAAACAAGAAGATATGACTTAGATGACGTCAAACATCTGAAATATAACATTTATGAATGTTTGAAATAAAATAAAAGTATGATAATTGCCCAAGATAAATCGCTATAATTATAAACCATCACGAACTAAGAACAATGACATATCCAAAAGCATGAATACCTAGAAAAAATTCCAGGGATATAAGTGCAAAAGAGACATTCAACTATAAACCAAAGCATTTTTGTAAGAATTTGTTATTGGCATGGTCCCTGGGCCACCCGGTCTAGCAAGTATTTTCCAACAAAGGCATACAAACATTTCCCTTAAAGAAGATAAAGTTCAGCAGGATTAAAATGAAATGATTAACAAGGTAGAATCCTACCAATTCTAAACTCCTAGGACAGTACACCAAGTTCACCGATAATTTCGCAAAGTATTTGAAAAATTCAGGATGATACCAAAGTAAGCTGCATCAATGACAGATAATTGATATGTGTAAAAATTACCTGCAGTACTGATAGATGATTGAAATGTGTAAAAAAAAATACCAAGAAAGGTACAAGGAAAAATGGTCAAATATTTGGAAAAATGCAACCACCAACGAAAAGAAATTTTCACTTTCCAGCATTAACCCAAACAAAAGAAGGGTCACATAATTGATCAATGAGGTTACACATTGAAGGAATATAGTAAGGTTAATGATCTGGGATATCTCTCCCAGGACACATGAACTCAAAAAAACATGTACTTAAAACAACTTGAAGGGCATCATTTACAGTCTTATCTTATCAAAATCATAACATATACTGTCTCAACCTAAATATTTTACATGAAGAACTCCCATCACAACAGCACCAGCAACATTGCAGAGATCAAAACATTCAAATTAACATTAGAAGAAACTAAGAAGTTTCAACTTATTAAGTAAAAAAATGCTAAGAAAAGAAGAAAAGTAGCAGAGACATTAGAAATATTCTCTTATTAACCAATAACAGAAATATATATGGAAGACATTTATCTAAGTATTCCAAAAATAAAAGTCTCTGAACAACAACGTTTTCAATCTAAATTCTAATAAATCAACTAATGTAATCCAGGACATTCACGGAAGAAGAAAATGAGATTCAAAGATCAGTGTTTACAACTAAAAGCACGTCAAAAAAAAAAAAAAAAAAAAAAAGCAGTTATGAAATCAAACAGAAACCAAATTGCAGCAAAAAAACTTACCTTGAGAACCTTTAGAGACCAAAGCTGCCATTTTTAAGCGCCTAAAGTCTCCACCTAGATCACTGTAAGAAAAGAAGTAAGAATTTGGCTGAAAATTGAAAAAACCCTAAATCCAGTAAACTGACACAAAACACAGTAGGGGGCGTGTGGGACCGGTTTCAGGAACCAGAACCAAACTTCAGGACCTAAAAATTTTGAAACCAGTCCAGAACCGTTGGAACTTAAAAACGGGATGGTTCCAAGATGGTACCGGTTCCGGGAAAAGAACCAAAGTTTACAATTTGTATAATATCATATCTATCAAATATGAATTTCCCCTTTTGTAAAAGAACATTACATACAAGATTAAAAGCAATTAAGCAAACCATCATTCATCAACATTCACCAAACAAGATTAAGCCTAACAAAAGAGAAAAAAAAAGTTTACAAAAGCTCCATACCAACAAAGTCCACAAAAAAAGTTCCAAAAGTTCCAAAAGCTCCAAAAGCTTACAAAAAAATTAATGAATCAGTTTACTAAACCAAACAAAAGCTATTTTTAAGAAAGCCACATTTTGAGGCATTTTCGGAAAACAGAGGATTTAGAGTATAAAATCGATTCATATAAATTCATAACACAACAGCATCATCAAATCATCAATCCTACTATCAGAATCAGGAACAAAATGCAATCACCAACCAAGATCAGATTAGTGAAAGCGAGAAAGGAGAATTAGAGATTACCTTGAAAGCCCTTAGATCGTTTTGCAAACACTATTTTCCCCAGGAAAGAAAAAAAAACAGAGGAGAAGAAGAAGCTTACCTGTTGAAGCTTTCGGCTGTCTTTCGGCTGTCTGATTATGGCGGCGAAGTTTGAAGATGAAGTTACGGGCCGCGTGTGTTTAGGTTTCCATTTTAGTTTCAGATTGTGGAAATGTGGAGTAAGGCAATGACGGTGATAATTTAGTCTTTAAGTCTTAGGATAGATTTAGTTCAAAACTAGGTAGTTTTATGTATAGCTCATCTAAATTGCGTTTTTTTTTTTCGGTCTAATTCCGATCTCGGTTTCAATTCGATTTGAGTAGAAAATTCAAAACCGAAACTAACAATCATTATTTTCATTTCTGGAATAAATTTAAATTTAATTCCGGTTCAATTACGATTCTCGGTTCTTAAATGTTGTAACAAAAACATATCTCTACATTAATTTATAATAAAAACATACTCAATTATTATATTGTAACAAAAAAATAGCTTTGATAGAATTCAAAAATTTCGGCACGTATTAAAATTAATATTTTTCTGACACATGTATTAAATAATAATTATCAACATTAAATATAATTTTTAAATATTTCTAGAAATATAAAATTAATAACAAAATAAAAGATTGTGATTTATCTTCAATTATTTATTTATGAAAATATTTATATTTATTGTTGCCATAATTATATTTGAATTTGCTGGTAAAAGATGATTGCTATATATATATATATATATATATATATATATATATATATATATATATATATATATATTTTATATAATCAGGTTTATTAAGATAAGAAATTAAGAAAACATATATTTATTGATAAAAAATTAAGTGCGCTCCAAAATGCACGGCCCTATAATTTTAGATGGGAAGTACAGAGAAAAAGTTTTTATTTATTAATTTCATATTTTTAAAAATACTAAAAAATTATATTTAATATTAAAAATAATTACATATGTCAGAAAAATATTTATTTTTTAATCATATGATATCTTGCCGGTAGGAGTGTCTAATTCTAATAGGACTAATTTTTTTTTTTTGCAATTTAATAATTAAAATATCTGTTTGTTATAAATTAAAATTAAAGTCAGATACATATTTATTAAAACTCTTATAATTGGGTAGGCCCAGAGAAAATAAGCCCGCTTTTATGGGCAGACAGATGACCAACGATTATCTATTTTCAATTTTGAAGCCCCATAATTAAATATTTCATAAAATATAAAAAATTCACCTACACCAGAAACCAAAAATATTTAATTAAATTAAAATTGTATTACTACGATACAGTTTAATCTTTTTAATTTCTATTTTTATTTTTAAAGTTTCGCGGTTATACCCCAAAATTATTTCTTTTATTATCTACATTCATATTTTCATTTTCTTCTTCTGTTCTGTCAAATCTTTCCTTCACTCTATATGTTGTCCTGATCGATCGATTCCCGCCTCGATTTATTTTCTCTTAATTTATGTTCTTGATGGTGAGATTGCAACTGGCTTCTTTTTGATCGGTAAGTTCATGTTTCGTTGTGTTTCTTTCTGCATCTTAATTAGGGTCATGCAATTCAGCAATTTTGTGCTGTTTTTTAATGCCTCTGTTTGTTTCTCGGGGATTGGTGGGAGCACGGAGCAGAATAGGAAGATGAATTGATGTTGATTTCGCTTTTTTTCTGTCATTTGCTTATTTTTTTTCCTCCCTCTTGCTGTTGCTTTTTTTTTAAAGAGGTTTGGGGAGTAAATCGAGTGAAATTGTGCATTTAGGGTTTAGTCGGGTCGCGAATGACTTGTTAATTGTGAGATTTTATTGCTTTGCCTTTGTTTGATGATTGTTGGAAGTTCGCATTTACTAGCTAATCAGCTCGCTTTGAGTGAGATTTTGAATTCCAAAGTAATATACGGAATTCTATTTTTTCTTCTTTCTTTCTTCTCCGAATCAAAGATCGGCGAGCAGTCATTTCGTTATTGCATTTATTTGTTTTCGTTTTTCCAAAATTGGAAATTTCATTTTGGCTACTCCAATCATTAGCAATGAACTCTACCTCACTGAAGCTTGCTCTCTTTTTGTTTTCTGTGAGTCAATTAATAAAAATTCTGAAAATTGATTCATTAATTCTTGTCAAAGCTGATTATTTGATTCTTGCCTTTTTTTATCTTTATCATGGTAGTGTGTTTGACTGCCGAATGCATCAGTTGCTTCTTTATCATGCTAGTGTATTGGTGAAAGGTAGGTTGGGTTATGTGTCTCACTTGGACTTAGACACATCGATATGAAAATAAAAGCAAATGTTGGAAGTGCCGAATATGCATTTTTCATTTATTTATCACGCTCAGTTATGTCGTTCTCAGTCCAGAGCTTATTTCAAATCAGCCAGGTTTCTGGTAAATCTGCGCAGAAATGAATTGGGACTAGTATGTTTTTAGTTTGTTTTTCATGTTATGGTTGTCTTTTGAGTAATTTTGTGGATTTCTTGTGGTCTTATGTGGGCATGAAAGTATTAAGAAAATACATGATTGGATAGGAATAGTAATAGTAATATGACTAGCTTATATTTTGTTTTCTTGGCATGTTTCAGATACTCATGGCCCCATCAAGAAAGTCCAGAAGTGTGAATAAACAATTTTCTTACTTCAATGAAGTTCCTTCTCACAAAAATGTGGAGAACAATAGCAAAAACAGGCAAAAGGTAATCCTAGCTATGGTCTGAGGATTTTGTGTTTGGATTGATCTTCTATCATATTATTTTTCTTTCCACTTCTAATGTATGCAGTATGCATTTTTGTTAAACTATTTTGTAACATTAACATGGCTTTGTAGAATTTATGAATAGCGCATTGAATGTTTGTTTTTTGGAGCACTACTAGTGATGGCCCTTTTTGTCATGTGCAGAAGAGGAAGTTGTCGGACATGTTAGGACCGCAATGGAGCAAGGAAGAGCTTGAGCGATTCTACAAGGCATATCGTAAGCATGGAAAAGATTGGGAAAAGGTCCGTATTGAATTCTTTTGTGTGTCAATTGATCACCAAACAAGATTCTGTTCATAGCAATTTAGAACAAGCTTGGTATTGTCCTATTTTTTGCAGCTGGGATTAACTTTACCTGGGTCAAACCTATTGCTTCTTTGTTCATTATGCCGCTATTGTAATAATCTCTTTTCTTTGCTTTGCTCCCACGGGTTTCAGGTGGCTATGGCAGTGCCTGATCGGTCTGTGGAAATGCTGGAAGCCCTTTATACTATGAACAAGGTAAATGGTAACTGGTAATTTTGATATCGAAACTATATTGTGTTTTTTTGGAAAGAGATCCCAATTTATTTTCTTTAAGTCATCTTGATTTGAGGACATCGTGAATTTTTTATTTTCATTTCTAAACATTCACATGATGGCTTTTTATTTTTCTTAATTTTCTTCCCACTGAATATGTTTCACTTTTTCCTGGATGGTCAGTGACAAAAATATCCTGTATTTTCAGGCTTACTTATCTCTTCCAAGGGGGTATGCTTCTGCAGCTGGACTAATAGCAATGATGACAGATCACTATAATAATCTGGTGAGATATTTGTGGAAGACTTTAAGGATCTTAATTTGGTAGTGCAGAAATCACCCATCACTTTATGCTTCCTAAATTAGATTCATTTGTTGCTCCTTTCGGATGCCAGCAGAAGTAGTGTGTCAAAATTTCTTTTGCTGCAAATAGAGATCAATCAAAAAGGATCTACATGTTTGCTGCATATGTTATAGGACTATATGGTTATAGTTATAGAACATAGTTAAAACTTAAAAGGTATACTACCTACTTCAGATAAGGTTTGTCAACGAAGCTGATTGGTTGTGGTACTGCAGGAAGATAGTGACAGTGAACGTGAAACTAATAGGCCCATAGCCTCCCCTCGAAAGCCTCAAAAGCGTGCTCGGGGTGTGAAAGAGCCAGATATGTCACCAGCTCCACATCTGGTACAATCCCTGCCAGCTGCAACAAACTATGGCTGTTTGTCACTATTGAAGAAGAGGCGGTCTGGTAAAAAGTTTTACTCCCTCATTCTATGGGATGTGTGTGTGTATCATGATCTATTCTTTTGCTCGTGTGAGGGGATAGGTTTTGGAAAATCATATTGTCATTTGCTTGAAAATGGTAGCAATCCTGTTGATTTAAGTTAACTGCACTTTTGTAAATCAGTAGTTTAAAAAATTCTATTGGATTCTGCTGGATTTTGTGGGTATTTCTGTAGTGAATTAAGCACGTATTTCCTCATTAGCACTTTTGTGTTTTTTCTTCTGCATTTTCCTCTGGTTGCATCTCCAAGTTCTCATTAATCGGCTGTGAAGTCAACTTTACTTATACCTCTGAGTTGTTGCAGGCAGCAGAGCTTGGACTGTTGGAAAAAGGACTCCTCGTGTCCCGGTTTCATATTCATTTGACAAAGATGGTGGGGAGAAGTACATTTCACCAATTCGGAAGGGTTTGAAATTTAAAGGTGATGCACTGGATGATGATGTTGCACATGAAATAGCACTAGTACTGACGGAGGCTTCACAAAGAGCTGGTTCTCCTCAAGTCTCTCATACACCAAATAAGAAAGCAGACACACTTTCACCTGTTCAGAACAGTGAACAGATGGTAATACATTTTCAATCTCTTCAGTCATTGTTCTAAAATTGCAAACTAATTTATCATGGTATTCAGCATACTGAATCAGAGATGACCAGCAGCAAGCTTCGTGGTAGTGAGATGGATGAGGATGGTTGTGAATTAAGTTTGGGAAGCACAGAAGCTGATGTTGGACATCTTAAAAGAGATAAACGTCCCTTGAAGGGGAAAAGATACCAAAGGAAGAAGCCTGAACTGGAAGAGAATGCAGATGATCGTTTGGATGACGTAAAAGAAGCCTGTAGTGGAACAGAGGAAGGACAGAATCTGGGTGCTATCAGAGGAAAATCGGAAATGGAGGGTACGAAATTTATGAGGTCCTTCAAGGGTCCAAGAAAGAGAAGTAAAAAAGTTCTATTTGGTGAAGGTATGGTAACTTATTTGTCCACTTTTTGGTTCAGACTGCAAAACATACAGTTTCTCACACTTCTCAGGAAAAAAAATAATTGACATTGATTTTTCTTCTATTCACTTTGTGTAGATGAAGCGGATGCATTTGATGCATTACAAGCTTTGGCAGACCTTTCATTGAGGTTGCCTGGAGCACCTGTTGATACAGGTAAGATATAGATGTTTTGAAGGAAAGGTTATGCAAGAACAAAACTGAGCTATTTGATATTCTCCCCTTCAAGGAGCAAATTCTTTGACACACAAGAAACTTGGACATTGAAAATATTGAAATGAAATCCTACAAAATTCCCTTCTTTTTTTTTTCCCTTTATTGAAAATACTTAAGTGAAAGGTAAATTCAATGGGATAGTTTGAAGACAAGTGATGCTATATGAGAGTTAATGCTGGGCATCCATAAGACAAAATACCCATAAGATGAATGTGGAAATAATGCGCATGATGGGATAGATATGTGGCCATACAAGGTTGGTTCTAAGGTGAGAGAAGGACTTAGGTGGTATGGGCAATGTTTTGCGTAGACCTGCTCATGCTGCGCATGCAACTGTGATTAGTTAGTAGTGCAGGGGACTAGGAGAGGTAGAGGTAGACCTAGGACTATTTGGGGGGAAGTTATTGCTAGAGATTTACAGACATCTGACATGGATGATGGTTTATTTAGTGATAGGATCCATGTCATGGAGCCTACACAGTTTGATTTTATTTATTTAATCTAATTATATTTCATTGGTAGCAGTTAGAGGATCCATACAGCCGACCTAATTAGTTTAGGATTAAGGCTTGTTGCTATTGATAAGTCTCAAGTGATTGTCCTTTTGTTTACCGATAATAATATTTCCTCTCTCATCATCGACCAAATAATTAGCTAAATGCTTTATCGAATTGGATCTGTAGCTTCAGAGGTGTGCTTGTCTGGTGGGATTGAGATCTTGTGTATCGGATTTGAGGAGCCAAGAAACATATGATACTTTTGTGATCTCTTTTAGTGTTTTTGTGGCCTGTGTAGTAACCAAATTTTTTGTTCTTAGGAGTTTGAGGTGTCCGTGTTAATCTGTTTCAAGCTTGTGTTATGGAGATTTCATAATTCTGAAATTCAGCAAAATAATCATAAAATGATTATATAATGTGTTATTACTGTTGCAATCTAGTTCTGAATTTGATAATTATGTCTGCTAGAGTCTTCTGTGCATGTTGAGGAGCAGAAGATTGGAACTGTTGCCAAGTCCAAATTGAAAGGGACTCGTTCAAGTCCTGGAGTTAAAGTCATCTCCTCCAAAACAAATAAACAAGGAAAATTTTTCCCTCATTATGTTAGCACTCAATCAAGTCCTGAACTTAAAGATGGGTTTCGGAGGAGGAGAAAAGGGCCCTGGAGAAAGGGGCCTTTGCCATCCAAGGTAAGGGATCAATTATACTCTTATCCGATGATACCTAGTTTCTCTTTAAGCTTCCTTTAATGGTCTATTATTAATATTACATTTATTTAACATTTTTTCTATATCTGTAAATTGCTCATATGGTGCAGATTATAGAAAATGAAGAGCTTATTGATTCTCATCTGGATGAATCTCAGACGGCTGAGGTCTGTTATTCTTTTTAACTTCAAAATTCTAGCTGGTGTCCTTTCAATTATCTTATGAAATATTGACTTCAAGTATTTGCATAATGCAAGTAAAATGCTCAGAGAAAATCTCATTCTTTTCCCACCACTAGTCAGCAACCGAGACAGGTCCATAAGTTTCCAGAGATCTGAACTCTGGCAGAAAAGATGAATACAAAAATAAAAATGTTTGTCACTTATATGTAGTTTATTTTTCCAATGAAGTCTGTGTAGCAGAAAGAGAAGTCAGAAGTGGTGGGCAAAATGAGTCTTGATAGTGTTGCCTGCTAAAGTGATTGGTCCCAGATTAAAAGGAGAGCCAGCCCAATAGAGTGTACTGACCATGAGTGGTGTTGAGAATAGTTACTTTGAAAATTGAATGAGGTTAATTGGAACACGAAAAATTCTTGGAAGTGTTCCAGTCCCAAACAAACAAATGCTCAAATTATTTCCCTTGATAGGATACTGAGGTCCTCCTTAAAATCAGCCTTTGTGTTTTTCTGAAGTGTATGAGATTGTTGAATACTGATGTCTCATAAGTTACATTTTGGGCTTACGTATTGCTTTCATATATCCAATTTAAGAGGTTTCAAAATGTAATATCTGCTTATCTTTGTTCTATCTTGATTCCGTCCCTCAGATGTATATCTCTAAGATCGAATTATATTAGATAGGTAGCAAGGATATCCAGTCCTCAACTTTTGAGTTTTCTTGTCGGTGGTAAAAAATAACTCATTTTTCTATTCTGGTGTTTTTATTTTGAGGATGCTCAGCAGATTAGGTTTTTTCTTGCATCTATAATAGTTTCAAATGCTTAAGCCATTTAAAATTCATCATTCATGTAAAGCCACATAAATCATTTCCGAGTTTGGTGAGTGTCCGTTGTTTTGTTGCTTGAATTTGAGTTTCTTTTATGACATGTTTTACTGTCTATATTTGTAAATTGAGCACTTCTGTTTTTAAATCCCAGTATTGTTGTTGTCATCAACTCCTCTCTTCTTGTAGGCTACAGAGGATGTAATTGACTCAACAAATAAAGCTAAAAGCTCCCGTGATACTGCATACCAGAAACAAGGGAAACTGACAAAACCTTCAGAATTTTCTTCCTGTGCTGACAATCGGAGAGAGTCAAATGATTCAGCTCCTTCTGTACAAGTTTTATCTACAAAAAAATTCAACTTGCCAACTAAAATGAGGAGCAGACGTAAGACAAACTCACCAAAACCATTGATGGATAACGGTTCTCCATCCCCTGAGAATGACCTGCACAATATTCAAATCGCTTCATTCAAAGACAATGTTCTCAGACTCAAGGTTAGCTGCATGGTACTGTTTATATTTCATATTTTCTTGAATTTCTGATATATTTGAAATTTATGTTTGATGAATACAGAAAAAGCTTTCTAATTGTCTTTCGTGGTATCAAGTTCGGAGATGGTGTGTTTTTGAGTGGTTCTACAGTGCAATTGATTACCCATGGTTTGCTAAACGGGAGTTTGTGGAATACTTGGATCATGTTGGGTTGGGCCATATCCCGAGGTTAACCCGTGTTGAATGGGGTGTCATAAGGAGGTATGCAGCTGTCTTGTGCATATTTTTTATATTGTGCTGTTGATTACAACAATCCAGTCTTAGTTGAAAATGCTGTGCTGTTGATTGTTTATAAAAAGTCTCAGCTGCAAAATATTTCTTCGCCTCTGATGAATGCAGTTCTCTGGGCAAACCACGGAGATTTTCTGAGCAATTCTTGAAGGAAGAGAAAGAGAAGCTTAACCAGTACCGGGAATCTGTTAGAAGACATTATTCTGAACTTCGTGCTGGTACCAGGGATGGGCTTCCAACTGATTTAGCTCGACCATTAGCAGTTGGACAACGTATTATCGCACTTCACCCGAAGACAAGGGAGATTCATGATGGTAGTGTGCTGACTGTCGACCATGATAGGTGCCGAGTTCAGTTCAACCAACCTGAACTTGGGGTTGAGTTTGTGATGGTAATTTGCTATGAAATTTTGCATGTTCTTTTCATTGACTCGGAATATTTCAAAAGTTCTCTATTGTGATGGTTGTTGCATTTGCTTTCGTTCAGTTACTGTACTAATGAATTGGTTGGCATCTGGTATTTTCCGTGAGTGACATAATTATAGAGATAAAGGCAATATTTGGTAGGTCGTAATGCATTGTAATCACGATTTCATTGCATGATTTTCTTTGTAATGTTGAGGAAGCATAGAGCAGAATAGGGAGTTGCCTCATTAGACTTTACATGTTTCTTGGTGTATCCAGATAATAGGTCAGAGCAGAAACTGAAACATTCTGGATTTACAAAGATAGTAATTAAATTGTTTGCACGACATAACAACTTTGTTGTTAATAGGAATAAGAGAAACTCTGTTATAGCCATTTCTGTGCATTCGATATTTTTTAGGATAGAGGAAAGTAGTGAACATAGTATAACAAGAAGATTTCATTTGGAAATTTCCCGAAAATCTAATCATAGGTTCTAATTTCCATCAGAAAAATAGGGTACAAAGAAAATTATGCAATGTAATCATGATTATTTTGCATTACAGCTTGTCAAAATCTAGGGGTTTTATTTTATATTCATGTTGCAAGAGTGGGCGAGCATGGGCGCAATGATAGATTTGTTCCTTGGTGATTTGTTGGTCATGGGTCCTGAACACAAAAATGGCTTCCTTGTAATGCAAGTTGAAGGCTGCAAACACACCCTTTAAGTCCCTAGTACCTGCACTATGGATGTCTCATCAACTAGGATGTGCTATTGCATAACTCCTGACTTTGTGCCATGTGATGTGAAATGATGTGTGGAATAAAATTGACTAAATAAGTATTTGAAATGCATGTCACTTTGTGCTGATCTACCTGGGAGAGAAATCACTTTCACTTTTTAAATACAAGGCATACCAATAGATGTTTCAGCAACTGAGCATCTAATACTCGAAAAGCCACATCTATGTCCTTGAATCTTAATAACCCTGAATAAGATGTTTGTTTGTATATTCTTTTGGATTCTTTGAATTGTTGCTCTATTTAAGCTGTGTTAAACACAATTTAAAACCTAAGTTGCTGCTTGTTTCTTATTCCTAAATGAAGATAACCATATCTTATGGGAAGAGGAAAACCTGCATTGCTTAACTATCTCGAGTCTCAGAGACTCTATCTACCATTGTTTTTCCTTGCTTAACAATTTTATATTGTTCTTTCTTGCAGTTACTGTAGTTTAATACCTGTTTTATTGCAGGATGTTGACTGCATGCCTCTAAATCCATCAGAAAATATGCCTACATGTCTTAACCGGCGCAATGTTGATTTAAATAAATTTATTGAGAACTTGAATGATCTCAATATGAATGGGCAACCCTTAGAAAGGAAGATAGAAGGATGCATAAAATTTGCTCCAAGTGAAACTTTGGAGAATACCAATGTTCTTCCACATGGTTCCCCATCAGCTCATCAAATCAGCAACTTATTACAGCATGTAAAGGTCAGCAGTTTTCTGAATCTAACTTATATCATGTGTTTATGGCATTCGGTTGACAAGAGATATAATGAGGATTTGGAATATTTTGATATGAACTGTGGAAGGATACTTTTTTGCTTTAAAATACTCATCACTTCTCAAAGAGGAGTGGGGATGCGCATTATTTATCCTACAGAAATGCCTGAATGCTTGTTTGTGGGTCCCCATTGTCAATCAAACCATCATCCTAGGCACCTGTATTTTTGCTCAGATGAAGCTTCAGGGCAGATGCCCTGAAAAGTATATATCAGTTTTCAAACAAATTTCCTCATTAGTGTCATGTCTCAGTCGAACTTCCTCATTAGTAGCATTTCACTCTAATGAAACATGCCAAGCATGTTTCTGCTTTGGAATTGAGGTCAAATTACTTGCCCATGTCTTTGCTTGCATTTTTCCATGCCAAAGTCTTCTAGATTGAGCTTTCATTTGGCCTCTTGTATTAGCAATTCTATTACCATATAATTTCAGTACTGTAGACTAGCATTTGATATTTGTAGTTTGAAAATTTTTTAGCTTCATTATTTCTTCTTGTTTCCTCAAGTACAGAATGTTCTGCTGCAGGGTGGTTCAGCAAATTCTAATGTGCAAGTTAGTATTGAGTCAGCTGAAACTGCTGCTGTTCAACAAGTAGTAAATGCTCAACCATTTATTCTTGCACACATGCAGGCAAAGGAAGCTGATGTTCGAGCTCTTTCTGAGTTGACTCGTGCTCTTGACAAGAAGGTGAAATTTACTTATTATGGTAGAATATTTAAGTACTTCCTGCTGGTAGAGTATTTTATTTTATGTTTTTTATTCAATAAGTTCGACAAAAGTGAGATGGGTAAACATGGTATTCTATATTTCCATATTCTCAAATCTGTTGCTTGCATGTTTAGTGCGTCTTTTCGATTGGTTGTCTACAAGGTTGTGCAATACGACTGCTATCTGATTTTGCTTGTATCAAATATTCTTGCATTATAAACATTCATATTTCTTCAGCAAACTTTTTAAGAAAGAAGCTGATAAATATTTGAACTTGCAGGAGGCTGTGGTGTCTGAGTTGAAGAGGATGAATGATGAGGTGGAAAACCAAAAGGACGGCGAAAACTGCCTCAGGGGTTCTGAACTTTTCAAGAAGCAGTATGCTGCAGTAATTTTTCAGTTAAATGAAATCAACGAACAGGTATGAGTAATCCATGGTCTACATATTTTGATTTCATTTTATCGTGGCAGTGGTTTTACTAGATCGTTTCTTTCTGCAGGTTGCTTCTGCACTCTTTTGCTTGAGGCAACGTAATACATATCAAGGAAGCAGTCCACAGATCTGGTTGAAGCCCCCAACCATAGGTGAATCACTTGGGAATTGCAGTGGTTTTGATAATTCTGCAGATGAGACTCAGGAATCTGGATCTCAGGTGGCTGAAATTCTGGAAAGTTCAAGAGCGAAAGCCCAAACAATGGTTGACGCAGCTATGCAGGTAATTAGTTATTTTATTGATCAAGTGTCATTCATGAATCATGACGACTTCATTTTTGTCTCAAACATTAGTCCCAACCATGTTCGGTCTGTTATTGTTTCAGGCAATGACATCTTTGAAAGAGGGTAGTGTTGAGAGTATTGAAGAGGCTATTGATTTTGTAAATAACCAGCTTCAAGTAGATGATTTGAACTCTCCGATTGCACGACCATCTACTTCTGTCAACTTAGTTCAGAGTACACTGGCTTCTCAGGATCAGTCAAGTTCTAGTGCTGCAAATGTGGGGACGATTAACTATGATGAATTAGGCAAAATGGCTGATCAAATTGGATCACGAATCCCTTCAGAGCTCATTACACAATGTGTAGCCACATTGCTCATGATTCAGGTGAGTTTTAGATTTTAAGGGGCCAAATACATAAATTAACCTCTGAATGTTTTATGTTTTCCACAATGAAATCCTGAATTTTGCGAGTGACCCCTTGGACACATGAACTTGCTAATCCTTAAATAAACTCACACCTTGGTCCCGAGAAAGAAATGTGTGGAGCACGTGTCAAACATGTGAGTCTGGAGTCGCTCATATAAAGTTCAGGGGCGAATCTATGTATTTAGCCAATTTTTGGGCTACAATCCAAGTAATTTGGTCTGAGACAGTCTGGTTCTGATATATCTTCACAAAACAAAATGCAGAGATGTACAGAACGACAGTTTCCGCCAAGTGATGTGGCGGAGGTTCTTGATTCTGCGGTTACAAGTTTAAAGCCATGCTGTTCACAGAGTCTTCCAATATATGCAGATATTCAGAAATACATGGGGATCATTAGGAACCAGATATTGGCACTGATACCAACATAACACAACGTATAATATTCGATAGTTTCCCTTCAAAAGAGAAATTGTACAATAACTGATTATGTTTATGGCAACCAGAAATGTATTCCTTTTTTCCCCTGTATCTTGTTTGATAGATAATATTAAACAGGAATCTGTAAATGTACCAAAATGCCTGCGGTTCCACGTCGCAGATATCAATACAAGAATGGGCATCTCTTATTCTTTGCGAACTGAGACCTTCGTTACTTGACCTTTTGTTGAATTATTTTTAACTGAAATTTATAAAATTATAAATTGTAATTTATTTCTTCTTCGCAAAATTCATATTTAATTATTAGTTTACCAAGAATTTAAGACATTAATCTGAATATAAATTTTATAGTATATCAAATAAACATATTCTAAATCAAATTAAACATCTCGCAGAAAACCTCAGAACAAATTCCAACATTTTTATTAATCTCTACAGTTTCATTGGACAAAAAAAATCCATAATTTTGGATATAAAATAAAAAAGGGTTGTACAAAAATACCCCTATGTTAACATTAAGAACACTGCTAAATTGAATCTCAGAATTTCTCATACCAGTAAATGATAATAGTAATGAGGAAACCAGAGAAAATGGAGACATCCATGAAGAAAAATCCACAAGGCATCCTTCAGACTCTTTGGACTCTGAGGAAGCTTTTATAACATCTAACCAGTTCTTCAAGCTCAGTGCAGAACATCCATATCATCTAACAAGTTCTTCAGTATTGAGTATTGAGTGTTTGACAATAGACACTAGAAATCAAATGGTCATAATTTTAACTTCTTTTTTGGCTTTTTTAACTTCACATTTTCATCATCGTCCACCATCTGCAACAGAAAAGAATTTGAACCAATCAGCAACAAATATTATGTGACATACAGTACAAGAAGAAACAAGTAAAGAAACCATAAATGACAAACCTTTTGTTTTTTATTTTTCTTTTTATTTTTCTTTTTCTTCTTGTTTTTCTTTACTAAAGTATTTTCTACTTTCTGTTCTCCAGCAGAGTCCTGAAAAGTTTAGAACCAATGAGAAAACATGAAGCACCACCACAAAGTGACAACAATTAAGCATTAATTCAAACTAATTTGAGTTTATTACATATTCAAATGAATCTTTGCTTCCATTTTTGTCCATTCATATCCAAATTCGCACTTAGCACCACCACAAAGCGACAACAATTAAGCATTAACTCAAACTAATTTGAGTTTATTACATATTTACATGAATTTTTGCTTCCATTTTTGTCCATTCATATCTAAATTCGCACTTAGCACCACCACAAAGCGACAACAATTAAGCATTAATTCAAACTAATTTAAGTTTATTACATATTTACGTGAATCTTTGCTATATCCAAAGATTCACTTATTGTCATATCTATGTTCGCACTTATTGTCAATCACCAAAGACAAAAAGGAGAATGCTATATCCAATTACCTCAAAGTCACCAAATGAAGCAACATGATGAATTATTCTTCCAGAACTTGAAGTTCCACCTGGATATGACAATGTAACCACATAAGTAGCGTTTCCAAGTTCCAATGGTATCTTGAATATGTTCCAGGATATGCTCAAAAGAAATGCTACAAGATCACGAATTGGAACTGAAAGCAATGCACTAAGAACTTACATCTAAATATAGCATCACTCAACAAAATAGTCGAATTACCAGTCTGAGATATTTCACAGCTCAGAGATCACAATCAAATTTTAAAATTTCAAAACTTTAATGACTAATAACATATAATTAACTAATATATACAGAAGCAAGAATTCTGAATTCCAAACCCAATTTACTTCTAAAAGCACTCTATTATAGGACAGAAGAATCATGTTTCAAAATTCAAATAATCAAACATAATGAACTTAAATTTCTAGGATCTTTGAACTTCTAATCAACATTGAAACAAATCCCACGATCAAATGCAAGAGAAAAGAGGGCAAATAATAATACCGGAAGACACGGTATCTTTGGCATTTTTGACTGCCAATTCAACAAGTTGGGGATTAATAGAAGCCAGCCCATCAGGATCTTGAAGCTTTCTTTCAAGGAACTTAGCAAGCGCCGCCGCCTTGTTCGTCTTCAACGGTCCGCCGGGGTGAGCCAATCTATACATAAACATTCATATGCGTATTTACTATTTACCATTATCAGAATACAAAAAGATCAATTAACCAATCCATCAGAAGCCCTAAATTTTGAAACAAAATTAAAAGAAAAACCTGGGTTGAATGGAACGGGAAGAAGAGGGAGGAGGAGGGAGAGGCGCGAATTTGCTTCCTCTAAGAGCTTTCCGTTCTTCTTCACTTAGTTTTTCCATGTCTCTGATACCTCTTCTCTGATAATGGCCGGCGGCTGACTGGTTTTTTAATTTTGTATTGTATTCTTACGACGGCGTCGTTTTAGCTTCTCGGCATAGTGGGTCTGGGTCCGTGGGTCGGGCTGTTTAGGCAATAGAACTGGGGGTCCATTTCAAAGAGGCGCCAACTTGTCAACTACCACTTGGGTTTTAATTGTGAAATTTTTCCAAAATAAAGAAAAAATAAAATGCATTGTAATTTGAAAATATATAATCTTAATTTAAATTTGAAAATCAGTCATAAAACTCACATTGAAAAAATAAGATTTTCTCCTTATATATATATATATTTTTTTTTTTAAAATTGAATTATTTTATCCTCACATTTTCTAAAAAAATTACAATTTTCAGAGACTAATTAATCATTTTTCCTTGGAAATTAAAAAAACTAATTAATTATTATCATTAATTTTGTGAAAAAAAAAATTATTACTTTTTAACTTCTATTCTAACTTCATTTATATATTATGATGGTAAAAAAAAAATAAATTACTCGAGAAAGTAAATTTTTAGTGTTAAAATGCATAAATTCCAAAATTTAACAACCCCCATGTAGAGGCCGCCACGAGCCGGTTCCGAATCTCAGTCCGCCGGGCCACGATTCAAGAGGGGTGGAACCGGAACCGGCTTGCCGGGTTAGTGAACTAACGGTTAACCGCCGGTTCCGAGTCTCAGCCCGTCGGGCCACGATTCAAGAGGGGTGAAACCGGAACCGGCTTACCGGGTCAGTGAACTAACGGTTAACCGCCGGTTCAGTAGCGGACCGATTAACCGGTGATTTAGGGAGGCGGAACCGGCGATATAGGAAGGCGAAACCGGCGGTTCAAGTCCGATCCCCACTGTTCCGGTTCCAAAATTCCTTGAACCTGAACCGGCCGGTTCAAGTTACATCCCAACTAGTCATAGATAAGACTAATAGAAAAGAAACATTTCAATTTAGGTTGCTATTCCCCATCTCTTTTTCTACTTCAAATGGAAAAAGAAAAAAAGCAGCAAGCATAGGATTATTCCATACCCTATGCTTTCCAAATACATCAAATTTACATCAATTGCTCATAAGTACTTTCTTTTGTAATAATAATAAAAATAAAAAGAAAGGTGGAGATGATGATGAACAAATTAGGGAATTGGCTCGCGAATTCCACGACCGTCTTGTTTAGCCTAAAATTCTAAAACTAGGCAACCAAGAGACGGGCCAATCGTCGAATGGTGGTAGATTTTAAAGAAATGGGATGAAGGAACTGTGTTAAGTACTCATGTCAGTCTTTCTTCCCTCAGAACAAGGTGGAAGGATGGTGCTGCTGCAATAGAATATATATGCCAATAGTTGAGTAAAAGCACTGCACAATCTGTTTTTGATTTATATCTTACTTCTCCGATCACCTTGAAACTATCCAAGCAAGAATTTGAAGATGTCGCTCAGAGTAACAATGCCTTCTACCCTTTTGCTGCCAGCTTCCACAATAACTAGCCGTCTCACACCTGAAATCACAAGGTGGGGAGGACTGATAATTTGGTACAGTTGTTCATTTTCCTAATAATTTTTGGAAGAAATTTTCAAATACCTGGATTTGCCAACCGCTCCATTACTTTATGCAAAGTATCAGTACGCAAACACATCTGACATCTTTGACTTCTCAATTCATATGGAGCATAGGCATCTTGGCCCAACTGCAAAGACTGATCAATTCGAAAAAATAACATCAAGAGAGAGAGAGAGGCAAGGCAAATCCTAGGATAAGCAAGACATTACTCTGGGATTAACTATTTTAAACTGTTTTTTCAAATATGATAACGTAAACCATACAGGAAGTGAAACAAATCAATAAAAGTTTTTACTCTCTTCTGCGTTGAAGTTTAACATGCTCAGTTTTAAGAATTCTTCAACAAATTTGCAAACTACTGATGTCCTCACTCATTATGAAAGATGCACTAAGGTTCTACAAAATCTAAGACCATACATATCAAAGCTGACAAAGATCTTCCCAATCTAGAGAACCTAAAGCAAATTAGCATTTCCTAAATATTAACAAGTCAAGAAAGACAAAAAAAAAGGAAGTTATTTCTTTCAAATTAACTAGTTTGAGGTAGTACCTGATGAATAGTCATTTCATTAATATTAATGTGTGTATAGACTCTGTCTTTCGCCAAAGCAGTGATGTCACTGTTCAAACAATCAGTTATCCTCAATCGGAGAACAGTTGCAGAATTGAGTGCCAAATAAAGTCTTATTGCAACCGGCATAACTACTTACCTTCGACAATATATATCTACTAATGAATCATTATCATCAACTATTGGTATTGAGCTTACTTGAGCTGCAAAGATGATTCAAGAAAGCAACATAAGGATTCACGTAAAATTAAGACCTGCTTGACGATCCCATAAAATCTATACACAATGTTATGCCTAGTCCTAACCAGAAAATTTGACTTGCAGAGGAAAGTAGTTACGTTAGTCTCAAGTACAATAATTTTGCCCGCACAAGGTCACAGAACTAAGCAGAAGGAAGTATATTCAAACAAGCAGTAGATGGATAACCACTTTTCCATTATGCACTTGAAGGAAACCAATTGTACCTTGAATCAACAAGTTTAAAGCTGAACTAAGTGGGGCACCCGGTCTCAACATTGCCAATGGACGTCTATTAGATTCTCCAATTTTTGGAACCCATGTACCCACTGGGATTGCATAAATTGGTAGCTGGAGTATGGGCAAGGTGCTAGAACAATGTCTAAAATACCTGCAAATACCTGAAAATTAACATCCATTAGTTAGTAACGAAACCTGTGCAGTTTAGCAAGCCAACCGAAAACTTACATTTAAGTATTCCAGAAAGTGAAGCAAGATGCAGCAGCTGGGGAATTGAACCATCTTCCGAAGATGAATGTATGATAGGAACTGTAGCCACCTGATTTTGCAAGATTCTCAAAGCAACCTCCTTCAAGTTATCAAATGGCCCAGCCTAATAAAATCAGAAAATACTAGATCAACAGCAATCTATTTTAACTGAAATTCTTTCAGTCGTAAATCATACTATCACATTATCTGGTGCCAATTTGCTGACTTCCACATGTTGCAAAATTAAAGGAACCAGAAAGAATAATCTTATCTACAAAAACATATTAGTAGGTGATTTATGAAGAAAGCAAACATGTCACATCCTTCACTCACATGGATGATTTGTCTAGAAAATGCCCTCGAGTGGCCGTCAATTTGTCTATTAAGATATGCTTTTCCCTCTTTCCAAGCAGATATGGTGTGTGTATCAAGCTCTTCCTCTGTCAAATTTGACCCGTGATTTCCGAGCTGCAGGTAGAAGGCAACACCAGATTAAAGGAACACATAAACCGTACAGTCAAATACCTTTTTCAATAACAATATCACTAGGATCAACCAGGAATCAAATAAGCAAATAGTTATTGCCCAATATCCATGATGGTATCTTACAAAACATAGCAGATTAAAGTTCATTCAAATGCAAAATATTCCAGAGGATGGTACCGAAGAACAAAATATGGTGGTGAAAGGAGGTTGGAAGAACTTTAATTCATCATTGCTTCAAGATTCGAATTGCTCTAAATTTCAGTACCTATGATATAATATAAAACAAGGAACTGTGCCTTGAAATATTTAGTGGCATTTTTTTTCTCTTGCGCAATCTAAAAGCCACCAACACAAAATAATCAGTGACTTCAAAACAATGCAAGACATCTAAATCAGGAGCCTATTTGCATTAAGACAACAGGAAAAGACTAAAGAACATGGCTAAATAAGCAAATACCTCTCTCAAAATTAGGATGAAGTCCGATGCACTAAGCATTCCAACAAACTGGCGCTTTCTGTCGTCCCAAAGAGGAGCAATAGGAATACCCTGGAAACAGCTTAATTCAGAAAAATGCATACCCAAGTTCTCATCAGCAACAAATAAACATGCACATACCATCATGGATCAAAAAGTGAAAGATGATTAGATCAAAAAGCCTCGGGAAAAGTATACAGAGGCAAATGGTTTTGAGAACTAAATAAGAAACACTATCATTCTCAAGCATGAAACAAATGATTAGCTCTAAAATGAAAACTACAAAGAAGGCAATACAAAGAGGCAAAAAGGTCCATATATAGCAAATATGATCACTAGCATACAAGCTTTCCATCATTAAAATATGTCTAATTGCACATACTTTTGCAAGTCACAGGAATTACACAATTGCAATTCAAGAAGAGTACTTTGCAAATGTAAATCAAAAGCAGAAATTTGCTTCGGATGTTTGGACACAGTGATCAGGTTTATTAGACAAATATGGTTCAGTAAATAATTCAAATGTTAAAAAAATTCAATCAAAAGAATATGGAACAAGATCACAAGGCTCTAAGAAAAAGTAGAAGAAAAGAAAATCAGCGCACCTGCTCATCCAAAATATGAAATGCTTGCTTTACTGGTGTCTCAACAGACAACGCGACTATCTGCAATCATTACACACTAAATTAAGAGAGCAAGGGAGTAATTCATGGGCACACAGAACACTCTAATAACTGTAAAAAGAGTCTCAGACTAAGACCATTCGCAAAAGATCCAAACCTTGCCTGACATCGGAATTAACTCGTATGCCGTGTGTGTGGACAAAAATGAAGAAATGTGGTGCCGTGAGACTTGTAGATCAGCCTCTGATATCCTTGGTACCACATCACTTGCTGGACCATCTGTTACATGGACCTGCATTGTAAATAACTTCCGGTAAATTATGCAACCAGTAAACTGCAGAAATAAAAATGAATAATAAACAATATATGAAGTAAAAAAAAAATAATCTATGACATTAAACCCAACCAAGACAATTGCAATTGATAATCTGGCAATGATTATAGTCGGGTGTTCCTATGGTGTAGAATAAAAAACCTAATTATTAAACAAAAACGCAAAAGAGAAGGAAAAGAAGGGTGAATCATTGGAAGTAAGTCAAATGAATTTGAACTATTAAAAGCAACATCAATGCAAAACAGGAAGTGTAAGAAATCAGTGTCAGATATTAAAGCAAGACTTCATCTCACCACACGTCTAAATGTCTCGTTATCCAGTTCCATTCCCCGTGGCACTTCTGGACCTACAACAGGATTAAAATTGGTATCCCCAGTGAATAAGACAGTGTTCACCACTCCATATTCACTTGTTAAGAAGGGTTGCCTTTCATCATACCGCCATTCTCCATCAACAAAAAACTTATACTGCATTTTCAAACATCATAGTGTATTAATACTAAATAAAACAATCATGCATTCTATGTACTACTAAAGGTATAAAATATATCATTACGGCAATTCTTAGCCCCAAAGTTTTGAGGTTTGATGAAGCTAATTCATTCCGATTTCCAAGTACTTCAAGTCAATGCTTATTTTAGTAGCAGCAGTGGTAAAAGGGTCAACACTTACCTTTAAGGAAGGGCCTCCACTAAAAGAATACATTGATGAGATTGACATACAACAAGTGTATAAGTCCACTATCATGGATTTCTACCATTTATTAGTGAATTTTTATGTAAAGTACACTTTTTATCTTAAGTTTTGCATCCTGTATTTAGCTCTCACGTACCACAACACTAAGACTAAGTAATAATCAACACAGTGATATGAATTAAAAATATCATTGATTAATGATAACAATTCACAAATACCAATATAAAAAAGCAAGGCAAACCTACCTGGTGATAACCGGGTGTTATACTGCAAATGGCTTGAAATACAGTAGGACAACCTTCCACGGGAGACATAGGCACGAGCCTAGTCCATCTTCACAATAAAACGGCAACCCATCAATCAAAGCAAAACATTTTCCAATTGCTTTTTTTTTTAAAGAAAAGGGGGGAGACTCTCACCTATCAAAAGAACCGCTGAGAAATACACTTCGACCACCGTGAGGCCATACAAAGCGCATTAAAACCGTACCCGCGACTCCTCCTCCAACACCGCCACCGCCACCAGCTTCTCTCCCAGAATCCATGCCCGGTGCGAACATTATCCCTCACTCAACTGTATAAATTATTTTTCGGTTCAAAAAAAAATCCCCCTTCTCTTCATTCACTGCCAAAAATAAAAACATTGAAGCTTAACAATGAAATTTATCTAATCAATCCAAAACAAAATAAAAAATAAAAAAATTCTAAAAATGTAAACAGGAAACCACAAATAATTAGCAACACTCAAAGGAAGCAGTAACAAAAGGAAAAAAATAAAAATTGCAGCCAACTTCAAGTTGAAACTCACCAATAAGAAGAAGCAGCTAAAAGAGCTTCAAATTTAAGAAAATGAAAAATCTAATCGAAATTAGGGATTATAAGTAATCGAACCCTAACGAGAATGATAAAATTAATATAAAAAAAAAACAACTTTAAACGAAATTGAAAACCAAAATAAAAATTAAAAAATAAGAGGAAAGAAGAAGCAGAAGAATAATAATTTAATTGATGATGATGATAATGGTGAAAGGGTGGGTTGAGTTAAGATCGAGAGAGAGAAGAAGCGATACGATCGAATCTAATATTTTTCAAACCCTAATTTTAAAAAATATATATATCAGAAAATACAAAAGACAGAAACTTTGATAGGGATGTGTTATGAATCATTATATTCCATTTAGTGGGATAAAAATATATATAATATTAAAAATTAAAATAGTAAATATAAATTATGTAAAAATGAAAGTCCACGGAATCGGGAAAAATAATGAGCTGTGGTTAAAGGTAAAAAGGTAAAACTGTGAAAATTTGTTAGTGACGTATGGGTTTAACTTTTTGGTATCTTTTGACACGTGCGGCTGATGCAAAGTAGAGACATGTGGGGACCGAGCCAAATTCCGTTGGCTCCCTCGCATTTTTTTTTCATTTTATTATTATTGCGAAAATACTCATGCTGAGACCTATATAATTATTTTATTATCAATATTTTTGTTTTAAAATAATGTGAACTAAATAAATTTTTTCAAAAAAATTATATTTATTAATAAAAATGGGCAATAATTAATTAAAAATTATGTATATTTGTTTATTTGAGGAAAAATTATTTATTTTTATTATGGTAATTTTTATAATAGTTAATTAATTTTTTAAAATAAATTAGTAAATAATAACTGCATTAATTGAAAATAAAACAATAATTAAAAAAGAATATAACCAAGTCAAATTAGTAGAAATACATGCAATTTAAACTTAAATTTAAATTAAATTTTGCATTATTATTCAAATGTCATACATGTTTCATCAAATCTGCTTGCAGTTGTCGATAAGTTGCTCTAGTTCGGAGTGCGATAGAATTTTGAGTATAATTTTGTATATAATTCTCATAATTAAGAAAAACTGATCAACCTAAAATTGACTGTGAAGACGTGTTATCAACTTTATCAGATGCAGCAATGTCAATGAAATTGGCATATGTATCTCGCTCATCTTCAACTATCATATTATGTATTATAATGCTTGCTCTCATGATATTACAATATCACTCTGATGATAAAATCATGCAAGACCACATACAATTGCAAATCAAGCCTGTAATACCTTAAATGCTCGTTCTACATCTTTACTAGTGTTGTTTATACTATTTTGAAACTAGGCTCTTGTATTTCAATTCAAATATTTGACATGCATGATTGTCAATATCCGCCTCATTCCAACTGCTTTGGGCATTTCATTGTGCTTCCTCATAGCACAGACCCATGCATTAGCTGATAAACTAATCAACTTGAATCGTTTACAAAGCGCTTCTATTGTGTGAATGAAAGTTGTGGCATGGTTTCAAGCACGTAATTTTTAACCCGACCCCTAAATGAAATGCGAGTTTGGTTCGTGTTTATAATGAGATCAAGGTAAGTATTAAATCATGCACTAACTAAACATTCATCTTCTTCTCATGTTGAATTCTTTTTTTTTCTACTACCTTTTTCCACTTGACTTGGTTCATGGTCTTCGCTTTCATTAATACATTCCTTAATCATTAGAGAGTTTGAAGGAGGACTACTCATAGAGTGTGACTAAGATTATTGTGTAAATTGAAATGGATTATTGTATGTGTGAATTGAAAAAGATTATTGTAAGGATAATTTGGCATTTAGGCAAATATTTTAATTCATTATATTACACAAAACATGTTGCAATATACTTTAATTTTATTTAGCACTAAAATTGCATAAATTCGAAATTTCCGATTAACATAATTTTTTCTCATAATAATTTTTTAAAGACAACAAATCTATTTATTATAATCTTCATTTTTTAAGAATCAAATTTACAAAATACAAAAATATTATTTTTTCATTTTACAACAAAAAAAAAATTTTCCATTCTCAACATCTTCCTCAAAATTAATTAAAACTAATTAAAAAAAAAATTGCCAACTGTCGTGTTAAGCTCCTATTGGACCAAAACCACTAATTTCCTCTCCTCTGTGGAGGACTTCTTCTCCTCCTTTTCGTTTTGCGAGCCGGGCCATTTCTTCTCCGCCAACTCCACCGCCCGATGCAGCACTCCTCCGCAGACGACTCCCACCTCCTCTTTGGCATTCTTCCGGTCGATGCAAGTGCTCTAAAGGTAGAGAGGTAAGCGTTCCCCTCCCTTAATCTATCAAAATTCCAATTTTCTTACCCATGTAAATAGAGATAAGCTAATTAAACTCTTCTTACCTTTTCCATTAATTAACCTGTTTCCAAACATTATTAATATCGATGGAAACCAGTATGAAACTACCAATGGACATGATTTCAATCGGTTTCCTTCCATCTGTGAAAGGTTTTAGTTTTGCGTTTTTTTGGCGAGGTTAAAAACAGTATCTAATTATGTTCCATCATAATTATAATATGCTTCATAACGCTGATATCAGCGATGATGGTGTTGGAAGACTCATCCACGTTTGAGCTATTAACTATACCTTCCGATCATCGGTTGACTGCAAGATAGTGGAGGGTGGCAATGACATGAAGATGGACGGAGGTTCCGGTTTCTGTTTTAATTATTTTCATTTTATTTTTTATTTTCTTGGAAATTACTAAAATGGGATTAAAAATTGGAGAGTAGTCTTCAGGTCATTATTTTCAAGTAGGTTGCTGAAATGGCTTAAAGTTTAAATTTGGTGAGAATTTTAGCATATATCAGATTATATTTCACGTGTAAATTGTGTTCAAAAATGGGCCGGATTTGATACTCATAGCTTCTAAAATCCGAAGGATTCCAAGCTTCAAACGCATATGAGCTGGGCTTTGTTGAATCACTTCTGTCTTTGTTAGGCTCTCAGGCTTAGCTATTATGGGCCTGGGTCCTATCATCTAAGTTCAAACCTTTTAACTTTCATTCTTGACTTTAACCAATCTAAATTCAATAATCCAAAAATAGTACACACCTAACTTATTTATAATTGAACCTAATTATAAGTAGATTTTATAATTGAATTTATCACTTGAATTAAATTCAATTAATATTTAATTAAATTTAAAATTCAGTTTATGGCACGAACAATTTATTTAAAGAATATATTGGTATTTTGGTCTTTTTTACTCATTACTACTACTTTGATTTTATTGGATGTGCCCCTTGGGACTAGTTACTAAATATTTTTTAATCAATGGACTAGTTATTACTTTAATACTAGTATTTCATTAATTGTAATTATTTTTTTTATGGAAGGACCGGTGTATTTAATAGGTTCAAATGTGAGGGACCTAGATGTTTATTATGAAAAATTGAGGATCTATCAGTTAATTAATCAAACATGTTGGGGACGTAACCGTAACTATTCCAAAAAAATAATATTATGATTAATTAAAATTAATTGAATATTTAAATAATAAAAAAAATAAACAAAGCCCACAAGGGAAGAGAAATAGAACCCAAACAAAACATCAAGCAGCACACATCAATGGAAAAGAACCAGAGAAGTTTTATTTTTTGGAATCCAATTGAACTCGCCACCGTGACTCACCTGAGTTAAGCTCGAGTTTGTCCTATTTGAGGTTGTTTAACCATTCTCTCAACCGCCGATCGCTGAATCTGATCGCGAGTTTTAATTTACAATTTAATTGTTAATCACCATTTTTGATTTGCTTTAGAATCTCAATCAATGAGCGTTTGTGATTCGCTGAGTTGAAAAGTTATTCTTACGGGATATTTGTTCGCGTTTCGTTGAAGAGGGGCTTTGTCCCCTTCTTCATCTTCTTCTTTTTATTTTGTTTTATTTTCTTGAATTTTCTATTCTGGAGTTTAAGTGATGCTGGACTTTAGGGAACGTATACTTAGGGTTTTGGGCTTAGGTTCTGGTTTTTAGCGTTTTAGTTCCTTGAAGAGGTGTAGTAATGGATGAGAATCCTGAGCTTGAGGAAGGAGAGGCTTTTTTTCAGTACAACGATGATGAAGACAACAACATGGACCCTGAGATTGCTCTTGCTTACATTGTAAGGATACATTTGAATGTTGTTGTTTCAGTGATCTCTTTATTATTATTTTCTTTTAAATGGTGATTGTGCTTAATATTCTAACTTGTAATTAATCAATAATTGCAACCAGAATCATTGTTTAGCTTAAAATTTGAAGTTCTTTAAATTGGCATTCATGCTAATTTTAAGTTTAATTAACAATTAATTGCACTTTCTAACAGAATGCTGATTTGTAATTTGTAAATGTACGTATAATGGGTTAAGATTGTGAGTTTCAGTTATTTTACTTTTGTTGTTTGGATGTTATTATTACTAAATTTAATTTTTTGTGTGGTCTCGAAAATAAATATGCGAATGGATATGATGAAGTTAAACCCTGAGAATTAAGTGCATGTCATTTGGCTAAGAGATGGTATTGAGATTTGGATTAGGGGGGGTTTACTTCTACATTTGTATTGTTGTCTTATTTCTAGTCATGTCTATAATGGATTGTCCACGAAAATCTGTTTGAGATTGACTTTATTTTGAGAATTTACTTGGATTTATTGCAGCTTTTGCAGACTTCATTAAGCCATTAGAAAGTTTGTTTGTATGTGCTGGCGACCCACATTATTTCGTTAGTAATGGAAAAGGAAATTTCTTTTTATCAAATATAATGTAAACATAATGTGCTAGAATTTTGAAGCAACATGAGTTTTGAATTAGGCTGTTGTTGTTGAGTAAACACGTGACTCGTAGGATCACGGGGTAGAAGGGCAAAACATTAGGTACTGAAATTTTTACACACGGCTTCTGAAAGAAAATACAAAGAGTTTAGGCTACAAATACCTAAAATTTTACTTAACATTTATATCGTACTCCATCAATTGAAAGAAAGGGAATAAGTTATATTCCTTTTCTATTGTGATCACCAGTTTACCTTGTTGCATCTTTTGCGATTATACTTTATACGGAATCTATTGTTTTCCTTGTTTCGCTATATGTAAATTAATGGAGGCTTCTTTATATTTCCTCAAGGATGAGAAGATTCAAAACTTTTTGGGTCACTTTAAAAAGGAGTTTGAGGGTGGGATTTCTCTAGAGAATTTGGGTAAGTGGCATCTAAAAGAAAATTTCCATCAGTTATCAGTTACATGGTAAATAGTTTGATCTTTGACAATTATGGTTGTTTCTTGTTTTTTAGGGGCTAAATATGGTGACTATGGCTCATTTCTGCCTACCTACGAACGTTCTCCACAAAGAAACAATGGTTGGTCGCATCTGAAGGCTCCACAAAGAAACTCTATTGCATCAAGGTCTCCTAACAACTTGCCTGTGGAGGTATATGGAAAAATTCTCTCCTATTTTTAATAATTTGGTACAAGGGTCATTACGTTATTGACGTTTTGTGAACTTGGGTAATTCTATTTCGCTTGAGAATTGTGGATTATGTTACCATACAGGTTGCTTCTCAGAATTTAAAAGTTTCCTGCAAAATCAACCCATCTGTAAAGGTTGGAAGTGCTTCCTACAGTGCCAGTACTTTACATGAGGCAGGGGTGGCATCTAAGGATGTTTCAGTTAGGCAAGATTCTAACTCTGCTGCTCTGATTTCTCGGAAGTCGAAGAAGAAGGCCGGAAATTCCAAAAAATCAGGGAATTTGTCTGACCAAAGAACGCTGAAGGTGAGGATAAAAGTGCCCCCCGATAGTGCGGTGCGGAAAAATGCTGCAATTTACAGTGGTCTTGGGCTTGATAATTCTCCATCATCATCATCATTAGGAAACAGTCCTGGGGAAAGTGATGGAATGCTGCCTTTATCCCAACAAATTGCAAAGGATTCTCCTGCTAGTATTCTTCAGGTAAACTTCTTTCTTCTTTGACATTTTCGTTTGCTTTTATTGGATGAGCATAGTTCCATTGTCTTTATAAGTTTCTTCCTTCAATATTGAATAATGATGATTGGATGACTAAAAGTTATCTCACAATGCTTATGTTTGAACAGATGATGACTTCCTTCCCAATCCCTGGAGATGTCCCAATATCACCCCTGCATGACAGTCTGTTGTACTTGATGAGAAATGATATGCATGCCAGGGATGCTAGGACTGTGCCTCTAACCAAGAGTAGTCAAGATAATTTTGTCCCAGTGGCTGATGAAACGGTCTCTTTTATGGGTCATGGGAAGCTGTTGAAGGGGAAGGCAGCGAAATTTGCAGTGAAGAGCACAAAGGCAGTAGAACTAAAACATGGGAATGATACTTTTAAGATGTCCACAGCATTTTCAGCCAAGAACAAAATTCAAAATGACATCCCAGAGGTCAAGGATGTGTTTTCTAACAATTTCCAGCACATGCCTCCTCTAGGACCAGCTAATGATTTTGAGACTCTGAAAGCAACTGGTAAACCATCTGAAGTTCCCAGGGCATCTGATCTGGATGTGGAGACAACTGGTTTGTTTTCCTCAGACTTATTGCAGGAAGACTCTTCAGAGTCCAGATCACATCAGGGTAATTGTAAGAGTGAGAAGAGAAATGGTAGGAGTCGTTCGGAGGAAAAGGTTTCCAAACATAGAGCATTGACTGGTGGCAATGATTCTTCAGTTGACTTGAGGGTTAATACTGCATCCAAGTCCCATAAGACTTCTGTTCCCCCAAAAGGTAACTCTGAGGTCTCCAAATTCATGCAAGATCCTAAAGTGGGAGCACAGACTCCTCCTAAACAGAGGATCAGTCATCAAGCTGCATTTCATGTACAGGATGAAATCCCTGTGCCTTGTTTTAAGGAAAAGCAATTATTGGAGGGTAAGAAGTCACATGGCAATGGAAATAGCAAAAAAGAAGCAGCTGTAGCAAAAGAAAGATCAGGGATAGGTGTTAGTGTGGCAACTAATGATATGATGGGTGCTACTCATGGTGTTTCTAAGAGTAAAGATAAGGCGCAGAAGCAGAATTTTCAGAAAGATATGAGTAAGTCCAGAGATAACACTAGAGATCACTTGGACCCAAAATTGGGAAGAAATAGTCAAATGGTTTTCCTGGAGAGACCTTCTGGTAGTTGGCAGAAGGAATCCGCTGTTGGTAATCTAGAACATTATGCGCCTATTGATAGGTCAAGTGAAGAACTTAGTGGTAAAAGAGTTGGTAGACAGCTGATACCTGGGCCATCTGCTACAGATGTTGCATATGTGGACCCTTCAATAAGTGCAAATGGACTTTCTACTCAAGTTATACCACCTTCTATGGACCATGTAGTTGTAGAAAAAGAAGATTGGGTCTGTTGTGATAGTTGTCAGAACTGGAGGTTGTTACCATGTGGCACAAAGCCTGACCAACTCCCTGAGAAGTGGGTATGCAGAATGCTGAATTGGCTGTAAGTACTGCTTGTAATTTGCTTAAATAGTAGTAGGAAATATAATCTCATCTGCCTTTGGCTGCAAGACGATGTTTTGAGAGGAATCATGCTTTTCATCTGCCAATTTTATTCACTTTCTGGACTGAGCTTAACTCAACTAGGCCAAAATTTTTTCTTAAAGTGTTTTGAGTAGATTATAGATGAATCTCATTTTGTTATTATTTTCCTTCTTTTTGTTTTGGCTGATGAAAATGTTTGCATTTGATTCTTTTCAATACTAACCTATTATGGTCAATCACAGTCCTCTCAGTTGATTATTATAATAGATAAGAAGAGTGGTCCAAAATAAAAGTGAAATAAATGAACTTGCTTGAGTTTTTCACTTCAAAAGAAAATTGCATGTGTTGAACTGTACGTTATTTATAATCATATTCCATATAACGTTTTGAGTGCTGGTTTTTATGCTTTTATAAATTTTTCAGTCCTGGAATGAATCGCTGCGACATCAGCGAGGAAGAAACAACAAATGCTGTTCGTGCAATGTCTGCTGTGGGGCAAAATAATGTGCAAAATCATGCTAATGGAACCACTTCAGGAGTGCATGTGCAGACTTTTGATCACAATTACCTGAGTTTTGATAGCAATGCTGTATCTTTACAAGGTAAAAAAAAACGTGGTTTGAAGGACACAGCAAAATCAGGTACCAACAGTGGCAATATCCAGATACCAGACTCTGCAAAGAGTCATGTGGTGGATTCTGTAAAAAGCAGAAGCTTAAATGGTATGAACCAGTCTCCTGCTGAGGTGAATCTACTTAACAAATCTAGTTTTCATCCTTCAAGGTCACATAACCTGGCTGCAGAACACGAAGAGGGTCATATTGCTGGAGGTAACTGATCATTTTAGAGCTTACATCTGTGATTTTCAACTTTTAGTTGATAATGAGTTTTTTTTTTTTGATAATGTTTATCAGCTGATAACACAAAGCAATTAAAGATAAAAAACAAGAGGGAGGGTGATCATCACAGATATGGAGCTTCTAAGAAAAATAAAACAAAAGATGTATCTCATGCTGATAAGCATTCTAATTCCAATATGGATTATCAGAGGATGGGTCTCAATTCAAAAAGTTATTTGTCAAATAAATCTAGCAGTAAAGACTTGCTGAATTCAAATGAGCACTCTCTTTTGGAGGATGTGCAGTGTGATACTAAGGAAAGGCTACTAGTTTCTGTGAAAGACCTGGGGGACATTTCTCAGGTTTCACCATATGGTGGATGCTTGGATGTGAAATCAAATGACAAAATGAATATTTCTGTGAAGAAAAGGAAATTGAAGGAGTGGGAGGAAAATCAGAAGGTCCTTAACTACAGTTTGAATGCAGAAGAAGTTGGTGATAGAGAATTGATAAAGGAAAAGATGCCCAAGGTTTCAAAGAGGCGAGCTGCCGTTATGAATAACAACGACGATAAGTTAGGCAAAAAAGAGAAGATGGCTCACATTACATCATCAGGAAGTCAAGATCATATGATTGATGATATGAAAACTGTAAGAAGTGTGGATGAGGACCAGAGACCCCGGAAACATAGAAGGAAACTTAAATCTGAACAAATTGTTGATGGTATAGATTCACTGAGAAAGGATCTTGGACCTGGACAGTTTTCTTTGACAGCTACTTCAAGCTCTTCAAAGGTTTCAGGTTCTCTCAAAACGAGAGCAACTGTCGATGACTTGAAAGGCTCACCAGTAGAATCAGTTTCCTCATCTCCTATGAGAACCTCATTTTCAGAAAAGCTTGGTTCAACCAGAGGAACCATTCTTGGAAAAGATGATGCTTCAAATGGTAGTCTTCCTATGGTGGATGAACATAGGAGGCGCTGGCATAGGGAAGGTGATGGTCAGATTAATCAATCTAGGTTGGCTAAGGAGAAAGTCTCCAGTGGCCCTCACACTGTCTGCCGTAAAAATTTTCCATCAGATTACCAGGATGGAGTTGCTAATCACAAGATTGGTCAACCTAAATGCTCTGATGTGCTCAACAGTGGAGCTGAAATCATGGAAAATCATCAGTTCTCAAGTGATATGCTTTCTACCAAAAATTGCATTAATGAGGATAAAGCAGAGAGGACACACAACGAAAATGTGTTGTTTGTGCAGAAATTGAAGGAGAATGACAGAAATTCTGCATCTGATTTTGATAGAGGTGAGAGTAGGTTTTCTGAACCAGTTACTGAACGTGGCGAGTTTTTGAAGAAGAGCGTAAGGTGTGATTCTGAGATTGATCCAAGATCTCACGTACCATGTAAAAGGATGAATAATGTTAAACATAGTATTCCTGAAAAGCCGAGCAGTAAGTCGAGTAAGGATGGGAAGATTCTTGTAAGCTCAATGGGAAAATGCTCAAAAGACAGCAGAACTGGGAATCCTTCAAAAATACAGGGATGTGATGATTCAGATGCAAAATTGAGTGCTACACGCAGCAGGAAGTCGAAAGCTTCCCTGCAGGAGACTTTGATACAAGATTTTGACAGTGAAATGAAAAGAAATATGACACAGAGAGAATCACGAAGTGGAATCCCAGAGTTGTTTGCATATGCTGAACGGGAAGCTAAACATGATAGTCAGAATCATCAATCGGTGACAGGTGCCCAGCAGGTGGATGCGTCTATTGGGCTTAGGGTTCATGCCTCTAGCAATATTGATCTGTCAAAGGCATCAAGACACCATGGAAATCCTGGAAACAAGAATGGAACTCACCAAAGTTTGACTCATCGTATGCTTGATGTGAGAGACAGCAGAGATCTTAATGCTCCATCTCCTGGGAGGACAATGTCCTCTCCCCAATCTGCTTCTAATGCCCTGAAAGAAGCCAAACATCTGAGAGATTATGCGGACCGTCTCAAGGTTTCTCGTCTTGTTTGGATCCCTTTTTATATTTTTGACTTGCATTCATAGGGTTCACAGTTAATGATTTGTTATGATTTCATGGTTATTAGGTCTCTGGCTTTGATTTTGAAAGTAATGAGATAAATTTCCAAGCTGGTAGAAAGTTTCTTCATGTAGCTTCTCTTCTAGAATCTAGCAATGAGGTTGGGAAACAGGTGGAGATGACTCAAATACAAGCGTACAGTACAGCAGCCAAAATTTGCCAGTAAGCAAAGATTTCTGACTTGTTTTTATTATCACTGTCCTAAGGCAAATTTAATATTTTTATAACATTTAGCATAATTAGAAACTTTTGGGGAAACTTTGTGAGAGGCTGATACTGATGTAACTGGGGGGTTGAATGATGATTTTATCTGCAAAATGGTGTACCATTATTGGTAATAGCATGGTAATGATAATATGGGATTCTATTTATTGAAGTTATTGAAAACGTGGAGCTTTCACTGATGTGTAATGTGTCTCGAAATCTAACTTTGTTGGGTTCCAAAAACCTCTCATCTTTTACACAGGGTGGTGTACTTGGTGATGTGAGGTAGCATAAGGGTTCAAAAGAAAACCCTAGCTAGGTTTAGAGAAATCACAAAATATTTATAAGCAAAATGTGATCTCCAAAATAAAGAAAGCACGCTCTAAATAAGTTTCAAGTTAGAATCACAATAGGAACCTCTAAAAAGTAGAGGCTTAATTGTAACTAAAACTTAAAAGGCCATTTGGACCACTAAACGGTGTTTTTCTGCCCAAAACAATTCTACCGATTAGTTAACTCATTTGGCCCGGTCTGCTTGTTCCTAGAACTGCAAGTCCATCTCTTCTCCTGCATCATGATGTCATTGTTTTGTTAATCTTCTTTTGCAGATTTTGTTACTGTTCCCCTGTAGAAAATGGTTGGGAGTTTGATAATCTTAGATTGACCCATGCTTTTGCATTAGCAAACATATGGTAGTAGTGAACATAGAATTCATGTTTTAGTGACTATAATACTAACACCCAGTGAAGTTCTGAATTTTTTTCAAGTACTGCTTGAGTTGTTACACTTCGTTGAAGCTTGCTTCTTTTGTTGCTATTTCTGTTTGTTTGGCTATGCATTTAACCTCTGTAATTTTGCAGATGCTGTGCTTTGGAATACGAAAGACGCCGTGAAATGGCTGCTGCTGCTTTGGCATATAAATGCTTGGAAGTTGCATATTGGAGAGTAGTCTACTGCAAAAATTATAGTTTAAGCCGAGATCGAAATGAGTTGCAAGCATGCCTACAAACTTTGTCCCAAGGTAATAAAATGATGCCATGATATTTGTACATACAAATGTATGTAGGCTTTTCTCTTTGTTTTTTTCTTACTTTACAGTTCAATAATTCTTAGCATTATTCTAGATAATTGTGCCAAACAAAGATGTAAACTTACCTTTCTTACTTTTTTTTTTCCTTGAAAGATTTTTTCTTTTAATTTCTCATTTTTTGGATATGCACCTGTGAATACAGGGTTTGGGCCTTTATTTTTCTTTTCCTTTTATTATTATTATTATTATTATTATTTTGGGTTTACTCCTTGATTTTCAAGTGTACCTCTGCTATTTTATTCTTTTGCTCTTACTAAGTTTTCAATAAGTCTGAAGCTGCCATGCACAGATTAAGTTGTAACTGTGTCCATTATTTGAACATTTGTTTTCTTTTGATGTTTCTTTTTGGCAATCAGATTTTGTAAGCTTGCATTTTCTGATCTCAGTTCATTTTGTTTGATCAGTGCTTGCACATTTTTAGAACATACAGGACATGCTAAAATGAGCATCGTTTGAAAATGTCTTTCTTGGTTGTTATGCAGGTGAATCACCATCATCATCTGCATCAGACATTGATAACTTAAATAATCAAACTACAGTTGACAAGGCTAATTTGTCCAAGAGTGTTTCTCATGTTGCTGGAAACCCTGTTGTTGTTGCCAGACACCAATCAAATTTTCTTCGGCTGCTTGACTTTGTAAGTACACTCATTCTGGAGTGCAGTCTGTCGTTGATCCTTGCCTCTCTTATTTAATAATTTGGAAGGTCGAATTATATATTTAGGTTCTCATGCAGACACAAGATGTTAATTTTGCGGTGGAGGCTTCAAGAAAATCCCAGAATGCTTACTCGGCTGCTAATGCAGCTTTGGGAGTGGCACAAAATGGAGATTGTATAGTATCTGTTAAGAAAGTACTCAATTTCAGCTTCCAAGATGTAGAGGAGCTCATACATCTGGTTCAGCATGCAATGGAGGCTATAACCCGTGCAGGTTTGGTTGGTGCCAAAGATTAGCTCAGCTTTGTATATACTGTGCCTTGTCCAATTTGTGCCCCGTAATGAATCCATGGCATCAAGGGAAGGAAAGGAGAAAGAGCCACACAGCAATTGGAAACCTGCAAAGAAAAGCTGGTTGCAAGCGGTTCAGACTTCTGTACATGTGCACAAAGTCAGATTGCTGATTTTGTAATGTATTGTTTTTGGCATGGATTGAGGCAAAGCAGGCTCACACTGAAGGTTTTGTGTCTGGAAAAGAGGGATAAGAGATCATTGATCAGCAGTACAATTTGGAGGATATGTAACAAATCATTCTATGTTATATAATATAAATATATACATATATATAAATATTTTTTGGCTCCGTTCTTTGGGAACCGGAGGAAAGAAAATATCAAATAGAGACTGAAATTCATTAGGCAACCATTTGGAGGAGGTAGAATACTGATACAAAGATGAGTGATCATTTTTCATCAAGAGCATACCATTTTTACCATATATGTAAAAACATTAATGGAATAGAAAGTAAAATTCTTTGGAAGGTTCTCTCTTATCTTTCTAGAGTTGTCAAGCTTGAGATTTTGCTTTAACTATTTGAGCTGGCATTGCCTCTGTCTAACCGACTCTACAGGTATGAATTACTTTTAAGTTAATGTTTCAGCATTCTCTCACTTTGTTTATTAAGGTTTCATTTTGATTAATTTTGCTGTTCTGCAGATTCCATTGTCAGGATTGTTTTTAGTTCAGGTTGATTAGCAATACAAGAAAGGACAAAAGATCCAGACACCAGTTCTTGGAGATTAGGTTTATTAGTTAATCTTTTGGTCCGAGGTATGAATATTTTTCCTTTTTTTCAAATTTTCTTGAGGATATTTCAGAACTCGTGTTTCGTCATATTTATTCGTCTTCTGTTATACCCTAACAGCCCAATGATATCAGGTCACTGCTCCGCTGCTTGGATATCAGAGAATGGAGAGCTTAGAGATCTTTCGAGCAAAGATGGTCCTAATATTATTATTATTCACAGTGAGTGCTTTTGCTGCGTAACTTTCTTCTCCGGAATTCCATATTTTGGGAAGAGAGATTAGATTAGATTAATTCAATGCTTTGAGTTGCATTACTATCATTACATTTTTGTTTAGTTTGCTCGCTAATTCTGATTATATTCTTTTCAGGTGTACTTATAAAAGATTCTGAGGAAATTCGTGATTGCTGCTGGCTTGAAATTCATGGACAAGTAAACAAGAAAGAAAGGAAGGTGTTTGGCAAGAAAATTTGTTCCATTTTTATATATTTAATGGAAGAAAATAAAGTAAATTTTTAACACAATCCAATGTTGGTCACCAAAAATCCAAGCAAGAGCAAGATCCATCCTTAAAATGATGAAATCTATTAACATCTCTAACTATAATCTCTCTCTCTACAATTTCACTTATCAATTTGAAAGCTTCATGACAGTCTCCACAAATTCTCAAGTTCTTCATCACTCTAATAGTGATTCCTTTAGGCATGCTTATTAATCCAAAGCCTAAGGCTAACCTTTCACTATGCAAACACACAATTTCCTCTTTTGTTTCTTGATCCACATCGACAAACACTAATCCTATGCTTCCTCCCACAAAACCCTTATCTTTCATTCTTCTTTCCAAGTCCTTTAGATAACTTAGGACTTCATTTCCTCTTTCAAATGATAGATCGCCTGGGTGGAATACGTAAGTTGAATCCTTATACTCTATCCAGCTGCACCCGGGTTCCTTGTTAATGCCATTTTGCTTCATTTTCAACCTAAGAGTCTGAGAATTTTCCCACTCCCCGGCTAATGCATAAGTGTTGGATAATGTTACATAAGCACCTGCTACTTGCTGATTTGATTCGATTAGCCATTTACTTGCTTCAATAGCTATATCTACTCGCCCGTGAAGCCTACTAGCTGACAAAAGTGTTCCCCACAAGAGAGCCCCTTCATTTGGGTTTACCTTAATAGATTTTGCTAACCTGTAAGCCTCATCTAGACGTCCAACTCGGCTGAGTAGATCAACAACGCAAGTATAGTGCTTTGCATCAGGCATTATTCCATGTTTCTCATACATAGAGCTTAAATGTTTTAGCCCTTCATCAACAAGTCCTGAGTGACTACATGCATGCAAAACCCCAACAAAAGTGACATCGTTCGGTTTTATCCTTCTAACAATCATCTCTTCAAAGAATTGGAGAGAGAGTTTTCCTTGTCCATATTTTGCAGCACCGACAATCATCGATGTATATGGAATAATCGAAGGATTTGGAATTCTCCTAAAAACCTTATTTGAGTAACTAAAACACCCACATTTGGCATACATATCCACAAGAGCACTAGCCACAACATCATTTGTTTCATGGCCAATGCGAATCACTGCCCCATGTGCAACTTTCCCTGAAACCAGCTTCGCTAAGCTTGCACAAGCATTGATTACACTAGCTAACATAAAATGGTTGGGACGCTCTATCATATAACTAATGAATTTTCGGAAAATTTGAAGTGCTTCGTTTCCTCTTGCATTTTGCGCATATGCTGTGATAATTGAAGTCCAAGAAACAACATTTCTGTACTCCATCAAATCAAAAACCCGCCTGGCTCCATCAACATCATTGCATTTCCCATACATATCAACCAATGAAGAACACACTACAAGGTTACCTTGGAACCCGGAAAGCTCCACATGGGTATGGATTTTCTTGCCAGTTTCAAGGTCTGCTAGAATTGAACAAGCATTGATCACTGTCGCAAAAGTGAAATCATTAGGCAGTACAAGACTCTCAGGCATTTTCCCATATAAAAGAAGAGCCATTTTGGGTTGACCCGTATCAACATATCCAGCCATAAGCGAAGTCCATGACACAACATTGGGTTCACGCATTTCATCGAACAGTTGGTGGGCATGGCCAATTTCGCACAGCCTAACGTAACAATTGATGAGATGATTGGTGGTGAAAGTGTCATTCAAAAGCCCAGACTTCAATATATGGCTGTGCGTTGATGAGACAGCATTGAAATTCTTGCAAATGCCAAGCTTTTCGATTAAATTGGCTTTGGTATGGTAATCTGACAGTTGATTTTGGCGGGAAAGCCGTAAGGTCGTTAGGGGAATAAGGCACTTTATGTTAAACAGTTGCTTCATTTATCTAAAAGAAGTCAAATCAAAGACCCGTTGCTTAGAGCTCTCTTTTAAAATTTACAAGCGCAATAGGATTTTATAATTATTTATTTGTTATTAATTTCGTTGCTTAATAACTTAATTTAAAGGTGGAGTCTAATTTTTTTTTTTATTGTTTAGAGTTGGATTTTTTTATATCGAAATTTTATGAAAACAGAAATTAAGACATTTTTGAGAAACAAGAGTATTTTTTATATTAAAAAAATAAATTTAATTTGAAATAACCGATTATTAATTTTTATGAATTATTAAATAGATCATACAACGAGTTTCACCCGTTTTTTTTTCTTCGGTCTTCAAATAAATATAACTTTAATACTTTCAAACAATTTAAAAAAAATAATCTACTTCAAAAAATTTATTAATTTTTGTAAATTATAATAAAATAAAACCATCTTATTTTTTTTATTATTTTTAATATATTTTCTAATTAATTATAAAATAAGCATGGACATAAAAACGAAAGTAGGTTGATATGCATCTTTTTCAATTAGTGCTAAATCAAAATGGTAAAACAAGGAATGGAAATTTACCAAATAAAATAAGATTGAGAGTGATAGAGCATTATTATTAGAATGTAATAGTAAATTAAAATAGCTAAATAAGATTAGAATGGACTTTTATGTACTATTATTGGACCACCCTTGTACCTATTTTTCATTTACTAGTCAATTTTTAGACCCCAAGTAGTAATAGACAATTATTATTTAAAATTATTATTTTTTTTTTTTGAAAAATATGAAAGTATTTATGTATTTGGTTTATTGTATACAATCATTCTATCAATCAATAATTATATTAAGTTGTTGATTGGTTCACAAAAGTTGAAATAATTAAACAATCATCTCTGTATAAAATTAAAGGTTAATAGTGTTTTAATTAGATTTAAGCATGCGATGCGCACTTAAGATTTGATAGAATAGATTCAATCCTAATATTTACTGTTTCAACTTTTTCACTTTTCTGTGTTGTTCGACCCAACACAATATCCTATTTTAACATAACAATATTTCTCACTAAAACTAATAAATGAGCAACTTATTTGAATGATATGCACAGTTAAGCAACTCATTTGGAAAAAAAAAAAAGTTGAACAACTCGAACAGAAGAGGTGCCAAAGTTGGACATCCAAAATTATTAATACCCCAATAATGAATTACAGATGAACGTGTTGAATTATAAACCTCTGGGTATGAATGAAAGAAAAAAGACATGAAATTTCAAAAGATATGGCCCCTACTCCTACTTCTTATACTACACTACTGCTTCTGTCACTCACTAATGCCACAACAAAATTGTTATCTTCTTCCACTATTAGATTCCATTCTCTATTTTCACTTTTTACAGTATCATCATCAAATACCAAATTTTGTAGCAAGATACTCTTCATCATGTATCAGGAAAAGAAAACATAACCTGAAAAGGGTAAAAGGCCTGCTATGATTATGAATAGCAAATTGAAAAGCCATAAGGGTCATTCATCAACCTCATCCTCATACCCAAACTCTGAATGTCCTCTACAACCAGTTCGTTGCCATACCCAGATTCATTTCCTTGAGAATCACAATTAATACCAACACCCTATATTGTCTTTGACATCCCTATCCTTCTCTTCCCCTCTTCCATAATCACTGCCTCCATACCCACCATCATCACCACTGTAATCGCCGCCATATTTGCCGCACTGCACAAAGCAACTGTGATTTGTTACATTTGAAAGTAACTTATGTAAATGTTTTACACAGTTAAGCAACTAATTTAAACAAAAAAATGTTGAGCAACTAAAACAGAAAAGGTAACCAAAATTATCAATACCCTTAATTCAAATAGCATAAATAAACACATTTGAAGCCCCACCTATCTAAAGTTCAAAATTAGGTCTTCTTTTTATCTTTATTGTAAGGAACTTCCATTTCCAAGTGTCTTAATCAGTTTCAGTGATTTAATTTTCTTGTTCAAAGGGGTCAGTTTTGTTTATTTTGCTTATTTTCAACAAACACTTTCAATTTTTTTGGATCTATTCATTTACTGGATTCATTCATCATTTATAAAATAATAAATGCACATTTATACATGTTGACAATGGACTTCAATTTATTAAGTTTGTTCCAAAATATCAATTACCCTGAATCAAATTCATGTGACTCACCTTCCATGTATTTCACATTCAAATCCTATCCTGTCAATCGGTTTCAGTTCATCAAAATCTAGATTTATCTTTTTTTTTCCTTACCAAAAATCTAAAAAATTATCATTTTTAGTATATGTAGAGATTCACAGTTCATGCATATATGCTATCTGATCTGGTCAGTCCATTTCTATTCATCAAAATCTCGAATTATCACTCTTTAGGCATAGCACTAAATAAAATTCTATAAAAGTGCAAACGACATGCCCCCACACTTAAATGCTATGCACCACATTGAAAAACCAAAAAAAAAAAAAAAAGCAGAGACACTGTGTATGCTTTCCCCTGCTATAAATACAGAGCAACATAACCTTAGCATCTACACAAGGAAAGGGTAGTATCAAGTTCAATTACCTCTTATAAAAATAAGCCTTTTTTTTTTCTGGGGGTAAGATCTTCAAATTCTAGTCCTATGGCTCCTGTACCAAGTTCTCCTATCGAAGTTGGTCATATTGATGATGTTCAAGAACTAAGAAAGACTAAGCCAACGACAATCCCTGTTAGATTTGTTAGGGACATAACAGAAAGACCAACTCTGGCTGTAACTCAACCTCCTGTAACTGATGTTCCCATTATTGATTTCTCAAGACTAATGGAGGACCAAACTGAAATTTTCCACCTCGCAAGAGCTTGTGAGGAGTGGGGATTTTTTCAGGTACAACAAATATTTTTAGTTGACCTTCTAAGAAAAATAGATACGGAAGCTAATTTGTGTGTTTATTTATTTTATTCATTTTTTTCAGGTGATTAACCATGGAATTGATTTGAGTTTGCTAGAGAATATAGATGAGGTGGCAAAGGAGTTTTTTACGTTACCTTTAGAGGAGAAACAGAAATATCCAATGGCACCAGGAACTGTTCAAGGATATGGACAGGCTTTTATTTTTTCTGAGGACCAAAAGCTTGACTGGTGTAACATGTTTGCTCTTGGAATTGAACCCTACTTTATTAGGAACCCTAAACTATGGCCAACAAAGCCACTTAACTTCAGGTAATTGTTATAAACAAACTAGATTGGTTCAGTTTGGTTTTTCCATTTTAGCTGTTTTATGCATATATCTAATTACTCCTGGAGTCGAAGCTGATGATATGTAATACTAGAGTTGTCTACACTAGCTATAATGAAACATGCTTATTTTGCAGGGGAACTGTGGAGGATTATTCAAAGGAGGTGAGGAAGTTGTGCCAGAATTTGTTAAAGTACATAGCTTTGGGTCTCGGGTTGAAGGAAAACGTTTTTGAAGAAATGTTTGGAGTGGCAGTGCAAGCGATCAGAATGAATTACTATCCACCATGTTCAAGACCAGACCTTGTTTTTGGTCTAAGTCCTCATTCAGATGGAAGTGCCCTAACTGTGTTGCAGCAAGGAAAGGGTAGCTCAGTGGGACTTCAAATCCTTAAAGACAATAATTGGGTTTCGGTTCAGCCGATTCCGAATGCATTAGTAATCAACATTGGTGACACTATGGAAGTAAGGAACTTGACTTTTGATCAATTTCTTTACAAATGTTTATATTTTTCTGTTAATTATATCTAAACCTTTTCTGACATCACAGGTTCTAACAAATGGAAAATATAAAAGTGTTGAACATAGGGCAGTGACCCATATGGAAAAAGACAGGCTTTCTATTGTCACTTTCTATGCTCCAAGCTATGAAATAGAGCTCGGACCAATGCAAGAATTTGTGGATGATGAAAATCCATGCAAGTATAAAAGATATAATCATGGAGAGTACAGTAAACACTATGTCACTAACAAATTGCAAGGCAAGAAAACCCTAGAATTTGCAAAGATCAAAAGCGAAACATCAAATTAAGAAAGGACCCACTTGGTCCCAAATCTTGAAGCATCAACACAGTTTTCATAAGAATTTCTTCTTCTTTTGTTTTTTTTATGTAATGCTGCTGGTTTTAGAGTTTCAGTTTCTCTGTTCTGTGGAATATTTGTATTAGCATACCAAATTTTATTAGAACTTCTTGGCTAATGTACTTGTGATGACTTTAATGAGTAAGAAACTAAAAGGAATAAGAAAAAGTGAGGAACAGAACAGAAAAATTGTTACTTTTTACTGTTGATGAAGCATGCAACCATGTGGGATGACTGAAACACCCCCACTACATTTTTTTTTTGTGAAAGAATGAAACAGAGGGGACAGAACCTCTGGTCTTCCATTGTTTGAGGGAAAAGAAAGCTTTTTCGTTAGTGGCGAGAGAAGGGAGAGCACACATCTTGTAAGTTGTTCATTATTATTGAAGTAAAGGAAGCACTAGCGAAGCAAGTTGCAATGGGGTTTGGTGATTTCTAAGATGAAAGGACATTTAGGTGCTAACAACATAAGCAATTCACAAAGAAGAGCTCTAAGCTAGCATGCATGACATAAGATATGAGGTAAACAATAGATACTAATCATTAATAAGAATAATTAATTAAAACAATAGGCATAAACCAACCACATAGTTCAGTCACATAATTCACACCATAACTAAGCAGAGCTCTATCAACGAATTCAAACACCACATAATTGGCAGGGAAAAATGATGATGCAATCAAACAATTTGAATATTTGAACAATAACTCATTCTTCCCATTTCAATAAAAAAGAAAAAGTGGACAAGAATACCAACCGTGAAAATGATGATACAATCAGCCTTGCAACACAAAGAGAAAACTGCCTTTCACCATATAATAAAATGGCATAGCTTGAAATGAAAACAGAATCAGCTAATGCAAAGTTGAAAGCAATTCAACCAAATCACAAAAGCAAGACAAAAAAAAAAAAAAAAAATCAAAGGACAAAAACTTTGCCTTAATCCAAGCAAATTACCATGGGCAATATGAATCCTTTATCTATTCTACTTTGTTCATAAAATTCTACACTAATATCTAAAAATGATAGATCTTTTGAAACCACTTTCCTTCATGTAAAAGCAACGTAGAACTATTTATAAATTTGTCATAAACTTCTCTTCATAAAACAGTTTTCAATCATTACATGATTCGAGCTTAAAACTTCTTCTAATTATTTTGTTTGTCTCAAATTTCACGCTAGTAAAACAAGCATAATAACGAATTAGCATAATAAAATTACAGAAAGTGCTGGACGCTAAGTATCTGTAATTAGGCTTTGTAAGAGCATTTAGACATGAAAAAAACAAGAATTAGCATAGCAAAATGATGATGATGCAATCAACTTAGTGGTCGAATTAAAAGATTCAGAAATATTTGACTCACCACTTTAACTTAACAAGTGACGTTTGCTGGAAACAGAGCAAAATGGAGTGAGAATGAATGATTATTCCCACTTCCATCAATCAATCCCAAGCCAATGGGAAAAAAGAGTCCGCTCAACAATTTCAAACCCATTTGCTCCCACAAAAACAAACAACAACTCCATAAGTGATGCAACTTGACCTGTGGCTCTGGGATTCCTTAATTATACAAATCTAACAGAAAATCAGAAACCAAGAATCATAATTTCCATAATCAAATAAAGTTGCCACAACAACTGTGTTTTCATAACATGAAATTAGCATTCATGATTGTGGGTTTTTAAGTGGGGGAGAAAGTGATGAAGCTCGGAAAATTTTTAAACGACAAGTAGCAACTCAAATTTATTATATAATAATAGCAACAAAATTAAGTGGAAAAGTTGGAAAGGGACAAAAAATAAAAAGCAAATTTAAGAAAGCAATCGTTTGGGTTTGCTTACAATTAGGGAATGCTAAGAGAACCGTTGTTTTTGCTTCATTCATTCCCATTAGCTCCAAATTGCAAACAGATTTTTGAGACTGGTTTATTTATTCAATCACGCACATTCACCGAATCATTTTATTGTAATGCTCCAACTTTTGTCACAAATTGGGAATATAAACAATAAAATAACAAAATATCTATGCTCGATTTTTTTTTAAATGTATATTCTTTATAGTAAATCAGGTTCCGATTCTAATCAAAACAGGAGATTAATTGTACTAAATGAACAACATATATTAATGTTTGATCATCAAATGGAGAAACTAATAGCATACCTCATCGAGAAACAGCGAGAATAGGTTTGAACTCCGATGAGATGAACTCCTGGAATCGATTAATACAGGCCGGCATAAAAATTTTATTCGCCGAGGAAAATTGCTGGGTTTTGAAGGAAAGGTCCTTTATAGTCATTTTGCGTTTCCCGCCTTATTTTTGATGGCTATGTTTATCGGATTGATTAAGATTCATAACCATTTATTTACCAAGACATCTATGAAATTCCCAAAATAAATATCTACGAATAATCAAATTAACTTACACAGCTCAACTCAAACTACAAGTTTATTTAGAATATTTTGTTCTTAAATTTTTTATCAATTATTAGAATTTTGTAGTCAATTTTTCAGAAAACTTCCTAATAGTTGAAGTATGATTCAATTTTTTAGTGTTCTTTTTTAATTATGCCTACTATTTTGTTTTTGAATTATCTAAAAATGATTTCTCATGTTCCTATCACGTCATTTTTAAGGTATTTTACCATATGATCTCTGAAAAAATTATACAAATGATGATGGTTGAAAGATTATCAAAATTATCTCACACTCTACTCCTTCCTTAAACTCTAACAGTGGCCAATTGAGTAATTTCTCAACTAAAAAATTAACTTCTAATTCCGACGATAAAATATGCAATTGATCCATGTTTTAAAATGAGGATTCTAAATATGTTTTCAAATTCATTGCACTATTACTGTAACACTTTGAAAAAATGAAAATAAAGTTTTAGATCATTTTGACCCATTTATCAAACTCATTTCAAACTCAACCGTTTGACCACTGATCATAAAAATACCTATACCAATTGAAAGATATTATTGAAATGAATTGGATGATGCTTTTAGATTTCAAATACATAATTATATCCTATCATTTTCAGGAATTTTTTAGTGGCATCCTATCATTTCATTTTAAACTCAACCTTTCGACCAGCAATCATAGAAAATACCTATACTTGCTGAAAGATATCATTGAAATGAGTTTAACATATCTTCATAATCAGTGCCTGGAAGGTTAATTTTCAATTGGTATAGGTATTTTCTATGATCGGTGGCAAAACGTTAAGTTTGAAATGGGTCAAAATTACACAAAATTTTATTTTCATTTTTTCAATGTGTTACAATGAGACGGTGAATTTAAAAGCATATTTAAATTTCTCATCGTGAAAGTTTTGATTTGGTATGCTCAATTGCATGTTTTATAGCCGAAATTAGAATTTAATTTGTGAGTTTAAAAATTATCCGATTGATTTCTTTGCCGTTATTGGAATTTGAAGAAGAAGAATAAAAGACTATTTGAATAATTTTTCAATCAATATTTGCATAATTTTCAAAGACTCTTTTGTAAAAAACATTGAAAGTGATATGGTAGAAGTATAAGAGGTAGTTTTTAAATAGTTTAAAGACACAATAAACCACATTAAAATGATAAAATGTCACTAGAGAAATCCTGCAAACAATAAACAATAGGAGTGTAATTATACATTTGACATTTTTTAACTAATTATAAAAATCAATTAGTTGGACATATCAAAATTTGAAAACATTTTAATTAGTTCACAAAAAACATAAACTTATTAATTAATTAGACCAAAGAATGTATTAGTAATATCTTCTAATAAGAATTTGATTATTTAGAATTGAAGTCCAATTGTTACTTAAAATTGATTCAATATTCAAAACTCAAATAACTGTTTCAAGTTTCAACTTATAAAATTGGCTGAATTCTCCAATATTCAAAAAAACCAAATTAAATTTAAAAAATAAAGTATAAAATATAGCTAAAAATGGCAAATGAACCACTTATCGAATCCAAAGTTTAATTTGAAAGAAAAATCAATTTCCCCAATTTAAATATTGAAATTAAATTTCAACAAAATTGAATATTCTCAATTCATCATATTCGGCCAAATAAGGGGTAACAACCAAGAACTTCAATGAAGCTCAGCATACAGCACTAAAAGCTAAAAAAAAAAAAAACACTAAGGGAAAAAAGAATCCAATCAGACTTCTACAATGCACATTCTTAGATGGGGTTACCCAGATCACTGACGAGAGAAAAAGGACCTTACCGAAGGAGGTTGGTAGCAGAGAATGCATATGATTAAAAACATATAACGTGCCATCCACCATGGATGGTCTTATTTATATTCAGAAAAATTATCGGATGCTCAAACCTCATACTCAATTAAAAAGCTGAAATCCTCTTTACATAAGCAAAAAATCAATGGAAAGGCCAGCTGATCACGATCATATTCATATGAACTAAAATACCTAAAAGCAGCTCCAACAGTCCGGCATACGCCCATCCATTGTATTAAACAAAGTAAACAAGTGCATAAAAACCACGAGCAACGACCATACCCACATCAATGACCAAACCACCGACCGGAGTTTTTAAAACTGACAATCAAAACATAATGCAACTAAAATCAAATTACAATCTTTTTTTTTTTTTTTTTTTTTTTTTTTTTAAGCGTAAGAGAGGGTCAGGGTAAAGAAACCAAAAAAGGGCACTGACTAATGTAATAGGACTTGCAGCAATATGGAGTCAAGATACAGGACGGTCCTATCAGTAATTCGGACCTCATTATGGAATCAATTACAATTCTCCAGCATGGATGGGGTGCAGAATCTAACAGTTGGGTCATACCTGGCCCTGACGGCAAAATGTACAAGCAGCCTTAACTCCTGCTTCTAAGAAATTCACCAAAAGCAGCACACAATTAATGCCATTTTATACATACTCCCCTTGTGCTTCTTCAATTGTGTACAGCCTCACTTACGGTGAGAAAAGACAGCAGCAACTGTCACCACTTCATTATTCTTGCAAAATCAACTAGGCGCTCACCTTACGCCAAGTATCTGAATAAGTTGGGATTATCTTTGTCCCTTTCCAGATAGTCTCGTGTAATCAGATCTTCAATCCGCTTTTTTATCGCCTTGAAATCAGGCTGAAAACAATAATAACCCAATTTAAAAATTGTCATGTTAGAATGAGAGAAGCTAAAGAATAGACTCATCACAGAATAGTTAGTGGCCAAACAAACCTTGAACATGCGACCCAACTGCTCAACACACTCCAAAACCAGTTGCTGATGACCCAAAACTTTCCGGCTCTTCATTATGCGCACAATTGAAGCATCAATAGCGTACCGTCTATCCTTGTCAACATCTTCAATTACTTTTTTCTTCTCATCCACAGGAGGTAGAGGAATCTGCAAGTTGAAAGAAGCAAAACTCATTCCTCACATGATAAACAACAGAGTTTTCAACAAGGAATTTATTAGAATGCCTTCTGCACCTTAATCCTCCTCATCTTGTCAGTGAACTTGGAATTGAATTCAAAGTTATCAGTAGGAGAGATTGATTTTGTATTTGGCTCCTTGTTTAGAATCTTATATTTTGCACATGATAAAGAGTGGAGAAGTCTAACAACATCATCATCGGTCAAGTTTAATTGAGTCATGATCTCTGAGTAACTCAATCTATCAGAAGAATTGAAAAGTAACAGTGCAGAAGCCTATATAAAGAGCAAAAACATTTGTCAGCACTTCAGTACTAAATAGATGAAAAACTTACATCTATGCATTTTAATGAATAATTTGGCAAATAATGGATAGAAAATTTACAAACACTTTACCTGATAGGTAGTCACAATCAGCTCCATGGTTTTAGGTTCAAATTTTCCAATGAGATTACAGGTACCCAGAGAGTATATCCAAGTAAGTTTTCTGTGCTTTGTTTTCGTTTGATAGAACTCCCTGAAAACTTCAACACACTTGACCTAAGAACCATATAGAATAAGAGATGTCAGTTACCCTATTGACACGCACATACCAGCATTTGACCAAACAAGAAAAAAAACAGGAATACCATCTCTGCTGGAAGGTTCAAATCAAAAGACTTGTAGCTCGGCCAGAAGCCTGTTGTCAAAACGGTAACTGTCAAGTCAATCCCCGGATTTGCATTAGGGTTATTGCTCAGATACTCCTCAAAACTGGTTTGGTTTTCCCTTGCTAATGTCAAATCCGTAACCTAGAAGACAGAATCAATTATGAGAAACATCTTTGATATTATTAAACTGTGCACAAACCCATGATAACCTTTAATCAATAAAGGAAACAAAAGGCAACTAACCATCCCCTCCATCTTTGAGGTGAACTGACCACCGCATTGCTGTTTCAGCTTTGTCAAAATGCTTCTCTCATGATCATCATTAGCACTCTTATCAAAAAGAAGTCTCCGAGCAAGTTTCTTTCTGTTAGTAAAAAGGCACAAAAAGCCAATATGGGGGGGAAGTTTATATTTTTAAACATCTAATTAAAATGTTTTTCAGTCAGGAAACAATGTTTCTCACCTATAAAATTCAGCAAACAAATCCTTGTCACTTATATAAGCAAGCAGCTTCACCACCTGCATATCAAAAATGAATTCAATAAGACAACATAAGTGTCATGTAGGAATCATCAAAAGACTGATGAAAGCATAGCACACCTTCTCCAATGTTTCTTCTATGGCTTCATCACTCAACTTTTCACTCCCACCTTTCTTCAGAATATTGTCACAGAAAGTGGCTAATAGCTCGGCACTAGAACTTCCAGCTACGCCCTTGTTACAGAAGACTTCAAAAGCTTCTTTCAGAGCCTGGGAAGAAGACAGAACATTCAAACACTGTAGACATACAATGATGTGATATAACAATGTCTTAAACAAGAGCCTACCTTGTGGAATAGAGTGTGGTTCTGAAAACAATCATTGACATATGCCAAGTATTTGTCATGCAGCTCAATAACCTTCCTGACAAAAAGCTGAAGACAACCAAAATTCAGCACTCCAACAATTTTTAATCACGTTCAGCCTTTAAATGTAGAACTTGACACTCACCTGTTCCTGTGTACCAACAATATCTTTTTTATCTGCCTGTAAAAAGATGAGAGAAACATAAAATATTAGACTATAGAAAAATAATATCCTTGACAACAAAGGGTATTGCTCCCACATGATATCTAGATGAATAGTTAAAGCATCAGCAACCATTTTGAATTAATAAATAAATACATACATACATACATACATACATATGGTAGCTAAGAATGCAGGAACTAATTTCCTTTTTCCATTTAAGGGAGGGAGAAGGGATTGCTAGAATGAAAATTAAAGGAAAATATTCGCTTTTGGGAGTCATATCACATAAACTAGTTAAGCTAAACAAGCATTCCTGATAAATACCTTCTTGTTGCTTGCTGCATCTTCAGCTTGTTTGACCAAAGCTGTGCCTTCAGCAGTAACATGCTGTATCATTGAACAGAAAAATTTTCAAGATTAATCTTAAAACTGACACACCACAAAAGAACCACCGCCACAGAATTAGTCATTTGTGCATATACTAACCTGCTTAAATATATTGGAAACTGGATCTAAGCCTCGAGGAATTTTGGAAAAGAGTCGGAACATTCGTGATAAATCCTCTACCTAAACCAGAATTTATAGAAATATAAATAGAGCCAATCATTGTCAATTATTCTGACTAGAAAAAGAAAACAAAATTTATAAAGCACCATATCATATAGCTAAGATCTACCTTATCGTCCCTGAGCAATGCATGACATCCAGAGTGCTCCTTCTCGAGTAGTTGGTTTGCATATACAGACAGCAACTCATGTTGAACTTTCTGAGAGTTAAATAACAAATCACATGACATAAGAATAGAAAGAGTGCAAAGAAGTGCAAATTTTAAGTTGGGCCTGGAATATTAAAAAGAGTCCCTAACCTTTTCCAGCAGGACCCACATTACTTAAAGTTTTGCAGTCAGGTGCCATGAAATTGATCAAGTGATTATATTAAGTGTGAAAATACCAAAATAAACACTAACCTCCAACAGTTTTGGCTCGCTACTAGAATGAAGGTAATGAGATACTCTATCTTTCTCTCGTTTTAAACATTCCTCAGCCTGAAGGAATCACGAGGATGCATTAGACACTAATTAATATGGACGAAACTCTATTTCAATCTAAAAGAATATCTTATTTACTTTTAACATATAATCCGGACAAGAATCTTCTAGAATCCAGTTTGATGCCTTCCGTGAATAATAAGCAGCTGTATCTTTAAGCATGGCTGCTTCAAAATCATTCTCATAATAATCCATCTGTCCCATCCCAATTTCAACAAATATATCTAAAACATTCTTCAATAAAGCACGATCAATCTGCTCTCCTTCACGTTCTTGGTCAATCTGCATTGAAACAATCATATTAGATTAATCTCATCAACGTAAATAAGTAGAATTAAGGGCAAGTAGTGTTGCCGTACCAGAGAAATCACAGCATCCCTCACTTTACCATTTAACTCTTGGTAAACCTGAAAATTAATGGCACACCAAACTTTACGTTATGAATTTTGGAGAGGCATGCTAAAGTTAGATGATAAAAGTTCTTAATATTCCTGTTCAACATATAAGGGAAGAAAGAATGCTCTTCACAAAATATAGATAGAAAATAAGATGACATCCATCACATACCAGATCACGGAAGCATGTGAGTCCAACTTCATTAAGGGGCGGAAGTGATCTCCGAGCAATAAAGTACCGATCCAGGTAATGGAAGAAACGAGAAAGCCATCTAACCATAACTTTATGGTTTGCCCATCTTTTCACAAGTTCTCTCAGCATAAACTCATCATGCTTCTCTCTTAGGGATGGCAATACCTGAACCATGACATTTACATTGCGAAATTATATAATAAGGACAGTGAAAAAGATAGCAATAGCATTACCCCCCCACCGCGGGGGGGGGGG
>CANUEY010252874.1:0-10128 GCA_948099555.1 Croton setiger
GGAGTCAAAAGAATTTTTATGGTTTTTGTAAAAAAACCGGTTCCCGATATGGGTGGCGACTCAAAATGATTTTTAAAGACCGACTAGCTTCGGCAAACATCCAAAACGGCTTTTATCGCCTAAACCCATATTCGGTTTCCAAAACCGAACCCTTTTGTTTGAAACCTTTTCTTAAAGGAACCTTTGAACCTTTTGAACTTTTGAATACTTTCTTAGTAAAAAGAAATCGAAACAACATGAGAAAAACCCTCCTGATCACGGGAGGAATTCCGTTGCTGTTTGTTTGTCAACAGCTGAGTTTTGCGACTCACATAAAACGCATATTTATGTTTTCAGGTTTGCTGTCTGAGTGAAGTACTGAGACTTCACTGGTCTATTGCTTAGGTCGGTACAGCTGAAGCCTAGGCCTCTCTCCCTCACGTCACATCATCTATATCAGTTGCATATAAAATTTTGTTTAATGTTATTCCTGTATAGCATTACTTTTCTGGTTTGACATGTATATATATGTTTATTAAGTTTTTGGGATAATAAGGCATTGTGAAATTAAAACAATGAATTATAATTATGTATGTTTGAAATTTGGAAAATGTATGTTATATGTTGGTTTATAATGTTGTGGTATAGTTTAACATGGTAATTAAAATGGTGATATAAGTTTATAAAAAAAAAAATATGACATGTTTTATAACGTAAGTATAAGAGAGGATGTTACACTAAGAATCACATTTTGGCCCCAAGGCCTAACAAATCACTCTTCCCCAGTGGAAATCAAACTGATGACGGCCGAACTCAGAAACTTTACTTTCCGGTTTAGAATAATCGAAAACTTATAAAAAGTTTAAATTTTGAAAAAGTGATAAAACAATTTTTGGGATCGGTGCCGAACTAGTCGGTCCTAAAATTGTTTTAAAGAGTCGCCACCCGTCGAGAAACCAGTTTTAGAAAAACCAAATTTTAATTAAAAGGTTGACTCCGTTTTTAATTAAGGATAAGGCATATGATCAAAACCAAAGATTTGGGTAAGAAGGTTGGGTACGTTAGCCGAAATTACATTTCGACTAACGTCCGGATAAACCGGCCTCTCAAACCAAAATCATTTTCCAAATTTAAGTCAAATCAAATTATTTTTTGAAAAGCAGCTATCGATGTTCCTAAGCAATGATTACTAAGGTTCGCGCAAAACACAAACGAGAAAGCGATAAATTGTGGAAAAGTAAATTTGTGGAAAGTAAATCTTAAAATTAATTATTACAAACTGATACTTATTAATTTACATTCTACCTATTAAACACCTAATTTCAACCCAAAAACCCAAAAAAAATTACAAAATAAGACATAAAATGGAAAATTACAATTTGGTCCTCTAATTTTTGGGAAATTATGGAATTGCCCCAAAATTGAAGAAAATATCCATCCATCACAAAAACATGTCAATCAGGCCAAACATCTCACACATCATAAGAATTTTCACATTTTAAGGCAAAAACATGAAAGTTACAGTTTAGTCCTCATACTTTGTAAAATTTACAATTCTGCCCTAATTCATGTAAAGCCATCAAATCATCACAAAACATATCAATTTGGTCAAACAATTCACAAATCATGCAAATCTAAACATTTCAAAGGCAAATTATGTAAAATTATCTTTTGGTCCTCTAACCTTTTACATAATTACCAAACTACTCCTCAAATATAAAATTTTTTAACACAGTCCAAACAAATCAAACAGCCTACTATTCATTCTAACAACAAAATCAGTAGCACAAGTCATTCATTTCCTTATAAATAGCACCTTAATTCAAATGCACAAATCATTCATTTCTTTATCAACAGCACCTTAATTCAAATGGAATGTGATAAAGGTATATGATAAATCATTTTACCCTAAGCAACATGCAATATGATCTATTACTAGAAGAAGACATCAGTCATATTGTTACTCAGCAATTCCAGATTAAACAGAAGCAACAACAATAACACAATTAACAAACTATTTTGTGCAAACTGAAATGGAAATGCAATATGTAAACTTGTTCATAACCCTAAAGAATAGAAGCAAAATTTATGGAAAAGCAGAAATGTAAGTGAGGTAAAACATTTGTGGATCCAACAATCCAATTTCAGGAGTGAAGTGATTCTTCAAATGGTTAAGCAGAAATGCATTCATATAAGGAATGGTAATTATGCAACTTGGTTGAAACAAGGAAAATCATCAATGATAAAAGTAGAATTGAATGATCATGTTTCACAAACTGACAGTCAAAATCTGATGTAAACCAATGAGTGTAAACTGTGAATGTTAATTCCAGAAATGAGATACAAATCTGAACCTAGACTAGAATAACTAAGCATGACAGCAATGGGATACCAACATGTATAAAACAAAATTCTAACAGTTTATGCAGTCCAGCAATATGAACAAGATCAGTAGGGGTGAACTAAAGAGGAACAGGCCATGAAATACCAATTTTATCATTTTGCAATATTGTCAACAGAAACATGATGATAAAATTACCAGACAGATTCAACAAACCAACAGAAATTAATAAGCTCAGCAAACTATATTTGAAAAATCAAGCTCAACAAAGCAACACAAAAAAATATCGAAATGCATTCAAATTAAGTTTAACAAACTAACACAGAAATAGACCCAAAAAGGAAATTACCATAAAATGAAAGCCAATCAGATTTTCACATATTCTAAACAGAATGTGAAAAGCAACCTATCATGAACATTATAATCATCTCAGATGTAATTTTCATAACCACGACAGATTATATCTTCCAGAAGTTAAAACCATCAATTCAAAAGATTAAACACAGAAGCAATAAGTAAATCATTATAGCTAGTTTGGTTCCCAGACTGCTCCAAGCATTTTCAAAAAAAATTGAAATTAAATATAGAAGATTAAAGTTAATGTACCTCAGAATGACGCCTACTTGCTTAAAAAATACAGAGAATCCAGTTGTTCTTATAGCTCGAAGTTTTCTTTTCCATAAAACGAACAAATTTTTTTAACAGAGGAAATAATAGAAGCTTTTTCAATTCTCAAATTCAAATTAATTTTGAATTTGAGAAGTTGAATTCGCTTTTTACAAACAATTGAAAGAAAGGAAAATTTTCCTAACTAGGGTTTCCAGCAGAATAATTTCTCTAGATTCCCTTCTTCTCTTTCAGCCTCCCCCTCCCAGAATCCTTCGATTCTTTTAGCTACTCCCTCTTCTTGCTACCCTTCGTACCATCCTCCATCCGCTCGCCTCCAGCTGTCCCTCCTCTCCTTTTTCCTTTTTGCTTCGTCTGTTACAGCTTCAGTCTTTCCTCACCCTGCTTCGTCCTTCCACGTAGCGTTCTGTTATGCTTGAGGAGATCTACTGCAGTCGATTCTATCTTCCTTTTGCTGCACTCGTCTTCTAACTTCGTCCTCCTTCTAACAGTTCCCCTTTGTCTTTCATTTTCCAGTTTCAGTTCGAGGGAGTTCTGTTCCTTCGATATTTCTGTTTCATCTTCGTTTTCTTTCTTTCTCAGATTTTCTGCTTTCTTTTTTATTATTATTTTTTGTTTCTCCTCAAACAAAAACGATGCCGTTTTATCTCAAAACACAACTTTTTTACTTCTTTAATTTCAGGCAAGACCTAATCTTGAATCAAACTCATTCCGGTTCGATTCGACCTATTTTCCCCTTCTATTTACCACCCTTTTTATTTCCAGAATTCAGTTTTCATCCCCTCAACTTTCCTCCCGTATGCAATTAAGTCCTTCCTGCTTTCATTTCCTTTCTAATTCACCTAACTTCTTTTATTCTTCTTCAATTTCATCATTCTCCAAATTTCTTCCTCTTCTTCATTAATTTTATTTTTTTCTTTAAAAACAAAAATTAAAACTCTCTTTAAATATTATTTTTAGATCATATTTTAATTTTAAAATTGAAATTAAAGTAAAACAAAATTAAAATTAAAATTAAAAATTCATCAAAAGGGAAACTAAATTAAAATTGGAATTTCTTTTTCTTTTCTATTTTTTTTAATTTTAATTTTTTTAAAATTAAAAAGAAAAAGACTCAAATATATTTTTTTGAAGAAAAAGGAATTTCTGAAATTGAATTAAAAACATTAAAACATTCCGGGAACAAGAAATAGTTTAAAAATAATCTGAGAGCGGAAAGAATTGAGCTATTTTGGAACTTCTGGAGACGTCGTCGAGCTTTAGGCATTCTTATCATCTCGGTACTTTTTTTTTGGGCAAAAATTAAGCGTCAACAGTTTGCCCCCACTTTGATATAATTTGTGTTTCACACAAATTTTATCAAAGTAACACTTGACGCTAAGGAAGAAATACTTACCTGGGGATATGATTGATCTCTGTTGAAAGTGTCTTCTCCGCTTCACTCCTCCACAACTTAATGATGAATCCGGCGCTACAGAACTCGAACTCTGGTGTTTGATTGAATCTGCTAACTGTATTCTTCCACATTTTGACTGATGATCATCCCTTGATAGAAACAACTAAAACTGACGCCTATCCCTCGATAAAGGCAACTGATGTTCATCCCTCGATAAAAACACCTATGACTGACGCCTATCCCTCGATAAAGGCAACTGATGTTTATCCCTCGATAAAACACCTAAAACGACGCCTATCTCTCAATAAAGGCAAATGATGTTTATCCCTCGATAAAAACACCTAAAACGACACCTATCCCTCGATAAAGGCAATTAGATGCTCATCTCTTGATAAAAGCAACTACAACTCACACCCATCTCTCGATAAAGGCAAATGATGCTTATCCCTCGATAGAAACACCTAAAATGACACCTATTCCTCGATAAAGGCAATTAGATGCTCATATCTCAATAAAAGCAACTATAACTCACACCCATCTCTCGATAAAAACACCTAAAAAACGACACCTATCCCTCGCTAAAGGCAATTAGATGCTCATCTCTCGATAAAAGCAACTATAACTCACACCCATCTCTCGATAAAGGAAAATGATGTTTATCCCTCGATAAAAACACCTAAAACGACACCTATCGATAAAGGCAATTAGATGCTCATCTCTAGATAAAAGCAACTACAACTCACACCCATCTCTCGATAAAGGCAAATGATGTTTATCCCTTGATAAAAACACCTAAAACGACACCTGTCCCTCGATAAAGGCATTTGATGCTCATCCCTCGATAAGAGCAATCTCCAAACTTCAAATGATACCTATCTCTCGATAAAGGTATCTGAGCTTATCTCTTGATAAAGCATCAAAGGTCCCACCACTCCTGGTTCGAAATGCTCCTGCACGATCAACAGATGCTAAATGCATCAAAGGTCCCACCATTCCTGGTTGGAAATGGCTCCTCCTCGATCAACAGATGCTAAATGCATCGAAGGTCCCACCATTCCTGATTGGAAATGGCTCCTCCACGATCAACAAAATTCAAACTCAATGTTCATCCGGCGACATGGCCTCGGATATCCCACCATTTTGTCAATGGCTTCTCCACTATCAACTGCTCAAACTTCAGTGCTTGTCTGACAACAAGGTTTCGGAGATCCCACCATTCTGTAAATGGCTTCTCCACTATCAACCACTCGAAGTTCAGTGCTTTTCTGGCAACAAAGATTCAGAGATCCCATCATTCTGTAAATGGCTTCTCCACAATCAACCACTCAGACTTCACTACTTATTTGACGACAAAACTTCGGAGATCCCACCATTCTGTAAATGGCTTCTCCACTATCAACCACTCGAACTTCAATTGCTTAATTGTTTCAATTGCAACTCCATTAGATTGCCCCCTACGCAAGAAGGTGATGATTCATTAATCACCTGATTGTGCATATGACTTGTACCATCTATCAGAACATCTCAGCCAAGCTTGGCATCTTCGTTGATCAAACATCTCAGCCTCATCTTTATATTAAGGTCTTCACCATGGTTTTCAACAATTTTGCTTATCATGAAAGCAATCCCCAATCAACAAATCATATTCTTCATTCATTAATTTCCTTTCTCGAAGCCTCCTCAGGCGTATCTGTTCCGACTCATTGGATTCATTCATCACGTTCTCTTCATTTGTTCATTCTGTTCAATTATCTGTCTTTCTTCTCTGGCTGTTCAATCTTCATCATTCTATTAACGGATTATCCAAACGACCTTTTCGACCCTTCTAGCCTTTCATCAGAACCTGGCATTCCAACTGCTTAAATTGCTCTTCATGAACCTCTGTTCATCTTCAATTCAACTAGAATTTCTTTCCTTCGGTGCAACTACCGCAACTTATTCAATCTGATGTTGTATTTCTTTTGCAATTGATTTCTACCATCTTCAAGGGGTCTATGAACCCTTATTATTCTGTATTGGATTTTGAACAGCTGACTGATTTTCTGATCTTTCTGGTTTATTGCTGAAAATTCAAACAACAAAATGCAAGATGCATGGGGGGGGGGGGGTTATTCATGTATGCATGTATTTTATGTTTTATAAGATGCAAGCCCTCGAAAATTCATCTGGAGTTGGCTCTGTGCCGAGCAAGGTTAGAGAACTGCCATTGAGATCTGTCTGACGCTAAAAACAATGAACTGCTGAAAGAATTTAAGGATTACTTCAAAGATCCTACTCAGTTACTGACTTCTACTTTCCATCATCTCATCTTGTGAGATTGTGCAATCATACACCAAGATTCTTCTTTCTTAACCCCTCGGGGTTTTCCCATCATTCTTCACGCAACTTTGTTGCCCTCCTATTCAGAGCAGAACACAACACAGAAAAATACTTTCATGTCTTGACCCTTCATATAAGTCTGTTGCCCCCTGATTAGAGCAACTGTTCCAAGATTCTTCATTTAAGAGCTTCTTGAATTCTGAAGAGGTGAAACTATAGTTCCTCTGAAAATGGTTCTCGCCCAACAAAGGAGATATTCAACACAACATTTTTTAGCATTTTCATCTTTATATATATGTTCTCATAAAGGTAACTATCATTACTTCAAACTATCTTAAGTCACACAGACTCACAAATTCATCGTGGTGAGCTAAGAGTCACCATAGGCTTGCTTCGAAACCTAACCTCCACTTGTAGTGGTTGCAAATTCAAATCAAAAGGTCTTTTCTTTGGTTGTAATGGGGCCTAAGCCAAGGTTGGGCAAATAGGAAATTTCGGCTTGTTTTGAAGGAATCACATTCTAATTAAACCATCAGAAACATTATCAATTTTCGGGAGTATTTCTCCTATTATAACGTGTTTTACTTCTTTAAGAGTTTTTCTAACTCTTTCTTATTCTCAGCTTTGTTGCTTTTCTTTAATTCATTCTTTCTTTTTATTTTGATTTTCTGGTCTTTGTGTTTTCATGACTCAATCACATTATTGTTTTCTTTTCACATTCTGTTGAATTGGCTAAAGCATTATCAGTCTTCAAATGACTATTTCTTTTGCTAACTCTATTTGTTTTACTTTCTTTCATTTCTTTCTTTTTGCTTTTTGTTGTTTTGACCACATTGTCATTTTCTTCTCTTTTTTCTATGTATTTCATACATCATTCTTTATTCAAATCTTTTTAGGTATTCTACCTATGTGATTCCTTCAAATGGGTAACTGAGAAAATTGTTTTTCTTTCGGCTGGCTTATTGTTCGGTTTTAGAAAAGACCGGCTTATGTTAGGCTAGAAAGGGCTCGTCTAGAGGCTTATTCAAGTGGGTTGGCTCTTTAAGCTAAATGGTTATCCCTAATTTTCCTTTCTCATTTTTGAATTTGCAACCCTAACTTTAGCCTAAGAAATGTTGCGAAGCAAGTTCTAGGACTTTCAAGCTGAACACGAGAACTCACTCACAAGAACTTTATAGTGTTTCGGTTCAAATCTTGCAAAATAATGCAATAACAATTCAAAGTAATGAAAGCTATCTTGATAAAAACATAGATATAAAGACAAAATACTGAAATACAAAACAAACATTGTTCTCAATCTCAATAATTGTTCAACATTTTCAAGCAATTCAAAAACAAAAATTGATCTAAAATTCAACGTGTAACGTCCTCTCTTATACCTTACGTTATAAAATATGTCATACTTTTTTTATATATATATTTATCTCACCATTTTAATCACCATTTTAACTGTACCAAACATTATAAACCAGCATATAACAATACAAACCAACATCAGACATACAATACTTTACTTCCTTATTTACATGTTATTATGTTTATTTTCCAAAACTTAATAGACATATATATACATGCCAAAATATACAAGTAATGCTATACAGGAATAACATTAAACAAAACCCTATATGCAAATGATACAGATGATGTGACATGAGGGAGAGAGGCCTAGGCTTCAGCTGTACCGACCTGAGCAATAGACCAGTAAAGTCTCAACACTTCACTCAGATAGCAGACTTGAAAACATAATATGCGTTTTTGTGTGAGTCGTAAAACTCAGTAAGTGCCAAGCAAAACATATATAACAAATAAGGCAAATATTCAAACATATCAATATCAATCATTTTCAGGTCATTTATAGCATTTATATAACAGTTATAATATTCCATACATAATGACATGTCATTGCTTAATAATGGTTGTGATTTATCGACCACGAGTTACCCTGGGAATTTCACGGAATAATAGTAACCATATACTAGCCAGCAATCATATAAGACCGGAAAACATCACTCATCGGTCCATCTCATATAGGGATATGCAGATCAACCTTTCATTTCCATATGCAATATACCATGATCATTCTGCATTGTATAGGACCCGCAGGTCTTTCTATACTATATTAGCCCAATCAGCTTTTCCGTCAATTCATAGAAGAAACCGTAGTTTCAACACTCGTGAAATTTTATACAAGTGGTAACGATAATCACAACCGCCTTATTTAATCCTGTGAACATATGCTTGTAAATCATATATATCATATTATCATGCTTACATATTCTTATACTTGTGATAGCCATATAACCAAGTTTTATCACTGGTAACATAATCCTGATATAATGTATATATATCATTTGATCCAGATCATAATATCACATTTTCATATAATCACATAACTAGATTGCATTACCGGTATCAATATCATAATATAGCATATATCAAATAATCCAGATCATATAACTCAACTGGTCCGATTTCAGTACCGACTCAGGAACCACAAACATGACAATTCATATATCACATATATCCAATTGACCGAGCTTCAGTACCGGTCCAAATAATTTATCATAAGTCATATAATAGCAATTCAAACCTTATAGGTGTTCAAATCTCATTCCCAGCCTTTATATCACTATATAGTATATTTCACAATAACACAGAATTCATATCAAACGCATATAAGTAAGTGTCTTAACACTTACCTCACTGCTGTGTGCTCGTGTGGCCCTCGGGTTCCTTACCCCGTGCCGCTTGAGAACTCGATGCGCCTAATATGCATAACATAGCAATGATGTTCAAATAATTATATTTAGGAATCCATATATGCTATGATGCATGATTCCATATTCAATCTCTGTGTTATCTTTAATTCAAATAAATTATAAAATTCCAATTTCAAACTTATTTTATAACATACTTAAACATATTATAAATCTCAATTTTCGATATAATAATTATAATTAAGAGTAAATATAATTATTAAAACAAATTTTAAGTTTGAATAAACCATATAAATAATTAAATCCAATTTCATATTTAAATTCTTTAGCTAAACACCTTAAATCTGGATTTTCAGCCTTAAAACAATCTCAAAATAAATTTCCGACGTCAAAAACGGATTCAGGACGTCGAAATTATGCTGGAAGGGCTAAAACATAATTTATAAAAGTTTCCGGATCAAAAGTGCAATTATTAAAAATTGAAGGACTAAAATGCAATTTACCAAAATAAACAATTTCTGCCTAGAAGGGCCATTTTTTGCACAATTCCAGAAACTACAGGGACTAAATCATAATTTTCCATAATTTAAATTGCAGGATTAAATTGAAAACTATACAAAAATCATTCTGAAGGACTTAAATGCATAAATAATTTAAGTTCAGGGGTTAAAACAAGGTTATACCGAAATCCAGGCACCAGAACAGTAATTTTCCTCAAAACGCAGCCCTCTGCGCATTTCACCCGCGCG
>CANUEY010253117.1:0-15089 GCA_948099555.1 Croton setiger
TCTAACCTTCAGACTTGTCTAGGATGATAAAAAAATAAATATGTAATTATTTAATAAAATCTTAATTGAAAGAATAGATAATTGTTATAGTCATAAAAGGTGAATAGTTGTGCTTTACACAATAAAATTTTATCACATCACGCCAATATAATAAAAGTGTTTGGTGTAGTTGGTTAACATGCATGCAATTTTGTTGAAGGTTGCTAGTTCAATAATTTTGTTGAAGGTTTGATTTAATAATTAGAATGGTTCGATTTAAATAGTCTGAAGGGTAGATTTGTCATTTTGAAAAAAAAAACGTTTACTTTAACCGTTGACTAACGGTCAAAGGACCTCAGAGTACAATTTCCAAAAGTTAGGGACTATTTGATACAATTTTAGAAATAGAGGGATCTACGAGTCTATTAGACCAAACCTTAGGGACCCAATAGTAATTACCCCTATTTTAACCAAGTAACTGCTGGAATCTCTTGCTGGAATGTTTAGCATGAGCTGGAGAGGTAGAATAGTGGCTGGAACAGAAGGAAAATAAGTGTTACACGTTGGGAAAGAGGGGAAGAAAGAAGAGAGAATGAAAAGGAAAGAGAAAGAAAGAAAAGAAAGAGAAAAGAGGGAAAACTTGGAAAATTGTTCAATCCAACAGTTTTAATGTGTTGCTAGGATGTTTATGAGTTGATTAGAAGTGTTAGATTGAGTGGAAAAATGCTGGAAAACGTGGGAGAAGAAGAACAAAATTCTGGGTCAAAATTCTAAGTATAAAGGAAGTTTTAAGGTACCAACTTTGGAGGGTTATAACTTCCAATTGGTGAATCCTATGTAAGTTCTGGTTGTATGGGTCTGTAGAGGGTATGCTTTTTCTAGAGATTGGTCATTTTATTTTGCCGGAAAACAAACGGAGGTTGCCGAAAAAGTGGCTGGAAGTTGGGTTGAGAGATAGGCAGATTCTGGATTCTGGGTAAGTAGTGTTGAGGAGCCAACTTTGGGGACTTGTATCTTTTAAGCTAGAGGGTTTCTGGGAATTTGGCTCCAATGGTTAGCTAGAGGGTGTGTAAAGAAAGAGAAAGGTGATCTTATTTGGTTGGAAAGCCACTGGAGGAGGACTTACGGTCGTCGAGAAGTAGGCTTGAGAGACTGGTTTTCTTGGCAGGAAGGCTGCAGAGGCAGGCGGCTGAGAAGGCCCCAAAACGGCACCCACTGCGTGTGTTTTTGGTGCCAGGCGCGCGCAAGCGCGAGGTACGCCCGGGGGGGAGGGGGGGGCTGCGGTTGGATAAAATGACGCTGTTTTGGTGAATTCTGTTTTTGGTGCCTGATTTTGGTAAATTCTGTTTTTGACCCCTGAAGTTTAATTGTTTTTGCAAATAGGCCCTCCAGCAAGCATTTGTTCTTCTTTTCAATTTAGTCCAACTGTTTTAAGTTTTAATAATTGCAAATCGATCTCTAATGTTTCTGCAGCTTTACATTTTGGCCCTTTTGGGCAGTTTTTGCAATTATAATTAATTGCAATTTGGTCCCTGAAGTTTAAATTAATTACAGTTTTGGCCCGAAACTTTTACAAATTATGTTTTGACCTTACCAACCTAATTTTGACGTCCTGAATCCGTTTTTAATGTCAGAAATTTATTTTGAGATCGTTTTAAGGTTGAAAATTAAGATTTAAATATTTTGTTAAATAATTTAATTATGAAATTGGTTTTAATTATTTATTTGGTTTATTTAATTATAGTTTTGGTTTTAATCATTATAATTATTATTAATTATAATTATTATATGATAAATTAAGTTTGATAAATATTTTTAATATGTTATAAAATGATTTTTAAATAGGAAAAATTTACGAATTGAGTTTAAATTCTCAGAAAAATATACGATTTAATTTTAAACTCAATTAACTTAGAGATTAATTATAAAATCATGCATTATAGTATATATGGATTTTTAATTTGGTTATTTGAACATAATTGCTGTGTTATGCAGTATAGGCGCATCGAGTTCTCGAGCGGCGCGGGGTAAGCAACCTGAGGGCCACCCGAGTTCATACCAGTGAGGTAAGTGCTAAACCCACTTATATGTTTGATTTGGAGTTTATGAATTTTTCAAGTATGCTATATTGAATTGTTTGGACCAGTACTGAAGCCTGGTCATCTGTGATATATGAAATTGCTATTCATGCTATTATTGAACTGTTTGGACCGGTACTGAAGCCCGGTCAATTGGAAATATTTGATATATAAACTATGATGTTTGTGGTTCCTGAGTCGGTATTGAAATCTGACCAGTTGAGTTATTTGATCTGATTATAGAGATATATATGTTGTTTTAACCGGTATTGAAACCCGTTCATATGATCATATGAAGCATGATGATATGAAATGTATGTTTGATAAAGGCATTTCTAAAGGACTTAAACATGGCCGTTGTGATTATCGTAACCAGTGTTTGCAGATTTCATGAGAGAAACTTATGGTTTCTATATGATTTGACAGAAAGACCTATGAGTCCTATTTGATATAGAAAGACCTACGGGTCTTATATGTTACAGAGAGACCTATGGGTCCTATACGATGCAGAATGATCTGGTGAATACTGCATAATAAAAGGTTGATTCTCGGATCCCTTTTGAGTGACGATATATTCCGGTCTTATAGGTTTGCTGGCCAGCTATGGTTACTAATATGCCATAAAATTCCCGGGGTAACACTTGGTCGATAAATCACAACTAAAAAAAAGGAAAGACATGTCATTATGCATCTTATGATATTGATATGTTATGAGATGATGATTATGATCTAAAATCATGTTATTTTGATAAGTTATATTAACCTGAACTATATTCTGGAATTGTGATATTTTGCTAAGTTATGATAAACTGAATTACATGTCTGGTTTATATGATGTGTTTTATACTTGTATATGATCATGTTTTGACTAATATTTGGAAATGAAAGGTAACACAGATTATAGTATCTGTGACTTATTGGATAAGAGAAACCCTATGAAATAAGTTTGTCTACGACAGGTTCTATTTAACATTTCGAAATTATGATTTATTGATTTGTTTATATTATATAGTTTGCACTTACTGAGTACGCAACTCACTAAATTGCTTTTACATGATTCCAGGTTTTCTTTGGGGCAACTGACAGTGTCAGTTTTGTCATCATTCCTCTGAGTCGGTCAGCTGAAGCTTAAGATCTCTCTTTCTCACATTTCATCATTAGAATCATCCTATCATGTAGATTTTTGTCGTATGGTTTGTAATATATTAATAATGCCTATGATTAAACGAATTAATGATATAGTAAATAATGTATGGAATGTCATATGCATGGTGGACGTCATTGCATTACATGTAGAGTTTAATATGTTAATATGCCTACGGGTTCGGTGTTACCTGTATGATTGATTACTGTGGAGTCTTAAAGCATAGATGTTCTTATGTTACATGTTAAGAATGTGAAAAAAATGGCATGTTTTATGACATAAGGGTTATAGGTCAGGTTGTTACATATATGTCTTTGAAAAATTTTAAAATTTTATAAATATGTCAACTAGGTACTATTGACGCTCGATTTTTGCTCAAAGTCCAAAAAGAAAAATTCTAATGAGCTTAATTAATTTTAATTTAGTTAAATGAATGTATTTCTTTCAATTTTTGTTTATCTCTATTATGTAAAAAAAAAGAGAAAAATGAGAAAAAGAAAAGAAAAAGAAAGAAAAGAAAAAGGGAGAAATTTGAAAGAAAATAGAATAAGATGGGAGAAATTAAGAGAAGAAAGAAAATGAAAAGGGCAGAATTGAAGGAAGAAGGAAAGAAAAAGGAGTTAAAAAGCAGGAATTAAAAAAAAGAAAAGGAATGAGGAAAATAAAATAGGAATTAGAGGTTGAACCGAACCAGAATTGGTTCGATTCAGAATTTCTCTCCTCTGGTTTCAACCGCTCAAAACGCTGCACTTTAGCTTAAAACAACGTCATTTCTTTGAGTAATGAAACGACGTTGTTTCATTAAGCCAAAATACAGTGTACAAGTCAAAACGACATCATTTTGCATTCAAGAAAAACACAAAAAAAAATAAAAGAAAAGAAAGAAACAAAGACACGAAAGGTAAAACGAAGACAGAAGAAACAATTGAAGACAAAGGCGAAAATGAAGGAATGGGGTTGAATACAAAACAGAAGTGGCGAATATGGATACGAAATAGAAGAAAAGGAAGTGGAGTGAGAATGGAACACGAAGCCAGATGGAGAAAAAGTAAAAGGATAAGGATAAAGAGGAACGTGGATGACTATTTGATGGACTATAAAGCATAAGCAACAACAAACAATAGGGTTCTTCTTTTTTATTCCAGAAAAAAATTCAAGAATTGAGAGAAAACAATAAGCTCTTCTACCAAATTTTAGGGCTCTGTGATTAGTAATTTGAGAATTAAGAAAACTAGGGTTCCTTTGTTTCTAAGAGTTTTCTAAAATTGAGCAAAATTTAGAGTTTAAAAATTAGGGAATTTGGGATTGCAATTCTTGAGGGATTCTTTTGTAAAAGAAATTTAAAAACTGTAATTAAGAATACTAGAAATTGTTGAAGTAGTTTGATTCACAAATTCTAAGGTATCTGTTTCTATTTTTTCCCCTCTTTTATTTCCATGATTTTAGTGATTGGAACTGTATGGGAACCAGATTGAGATTATTGACATGCTCAATTTAGATGCTTGCTGTTTCTGTTTGTATTCGTTTATTAACTTCTCAGATGTAATTAAACTTATCTTTCTTAATGTTTTTGGTTAAAATGTAATGCTTTCCATGATGGAATTCTTGATTGGCTGGATTATTGTTTATGTTAGGTTAGTTTTGAATCTTGATTTCTGGATGAGGATAACTCATATTGGTTAAGCTCTACCTTCTGGCATTAATTCTTCATGTGTTGTAGTTTCTGTTTTTGCTACATCCAGACTGCTCCTTCAATTTTGCCTACTATTTTAATTTCATTTTTCTTTCCCCTCTATTAGTCATGGCTTGCTTCTGTCTCTCATTATTGAACTCTAATTTAAAGAGTATTACTATTAAGTTCTGTTCAGAATAACATGTTCCTCAGGCTGTTTAGTCCTTTAGGTTCAGTTGTCGGGTCTTTGCTGCATACTGTGTTTAAAGTCCTGTCTAGGTGTCATGTTTGGAGGCTCATAAAACCTGCCACTAGGAATTAGCTCTTGTCGATGCTATAGCTGTGCTGTTGTTTGATTCCGAATAATAGATTCATTGTCAATCTGCATTTTAACTCATGTGGCATTCCCTTCCTATTTTTAGTTTCTGCTTCTGCCTGCTGTAACCTAAATCAGCTCTTGTCCATTAAAATTGCCTAGCTTCATAAATCAGTTAATGACTTCTCTTTTAGGCTTAAATATTTAATTTTGAAGATGAATGCACCTTGACAATAAGTCGTTTCTGTTGGTCCTATAACAGTCATAATTTCAGTTTCTTTTCCCAGCTATGGTGTGTTTCAGTTTTCAATTCATGCCTTGTGTTTGTATTCTTTGCTTCTGGTTCATGGTTTAAGTCATTCTTGTCCATGCTCCTTATTTATCCAGACTGTTGTATTATATATTCTCAATCAAACTGTCAATGTTCACGTTTAGGTAGTGGTCATAATCTGGTGCAGTTACAGATTCTTGATACCTGTCATAGTTAATTTGCAAGTTGCTATAAATTGAAATGAAATTCTTATTGATGCTGTTTGTTGCTTAAAAGTTTCCCACCTTGCATTTTAGTTCATGGATTTCTGTTTGTTCATGCTATAGTTTACTGCATAAGTGTTAGGTTTCCAGTTTTTGCTGTCTAAAGGGATTCTGAATGGTATGGATCAGTTCTCCCCTTTGTGGTTTATTGCATGAAGTATGTTATTAGGATTGTTTAGTTCATTTATTGAATTTAAGGCCTGTTTTAGGGAGTTTGGCGAGTAAAGGGACCATTCAGTAATTTGCATGTTTAGGCCCTTTTAAGTAATTTACATGATTAGGGGACTTCTTTAGTTTGGCTTGTTCAATTAACTGTTTTAGTAAGTTTGGCATGATTAAGGATGGTTCGGTAATTTTCCAAAATTATAGGGACTTTTGTTTGTAATTTCTAAAAAATTTACGGATTTTTTTTTTGTAATTTTGCATGAATGCTTTAAATGATTAATATTATATGTTTTGGGGTATTTTTGGAATTAAATAATTAATTTGGGGACTGAAAGGGTAGAATGTAATTATTTATAACCTTTTTATAATTATTTTCTCCTAATTGGAGAAAAAATAATTAGTTTTAGGGTGTGGATGATTTATTTTCCGTATTTTAAATTCCTACAATTTATTGCTTTCATGTTTGAATTTTTATTCGCAAACGATCGAAAAAATGCTAATTAGGAGCATCGCTAGTTAATCATGTCACGGCTCTTTCAATAAAAATCAAACTTAAATTTTGAAAATTAAACAAACCTAAGAAGCCGGAATGTGATTTAAATGAAATTTAAATCATCGTATCTTACACTTTTATCCAGAACCTCAAATCTTTAATCAGTGCTTTTAAAATTAAAACGGAATCATTTTTGGAAAAATTAAAATTGGTGTTCCGAGATCAGGTGGCGACTTTAAATTTGTTTTTAAAACCGACTAATTCAACAGCGCATTTCCAAAATGTTTTGTCACCACTTTTTGGCAATAAAACAAAATCAATCATCAACAAATACCAAATTAAGTTGAATGTTTTTTTTTTTTTAAATTTCACCTTGAAATTATTTTCTATAATTAATTAAAAATTTCAAAATACATAGTACAAACATTATATTTGTAAAAATTAAGTGACAATTTAATGTAATAGTGATAAAATTGAGATACAAAATAATTATTTTCTAAAAATAAAGAGACAAAATTATAATATTAGATAAAATGTATGGACTAAATAATAATAATTTTGAATCCATTTAAAAAAAAAATGAAGAGATTAAATAATGTAACAGTGACAAAACATAAGGACTGAATAATTACCATATGATTCTTTCCCTAAGAAACTATATGAATGCTTCACTAATAGAAGTACCCAGTTCAATAAATATAGAAAATGAGTCAAATTCTCCAAAATATAAAAAACTTACAGGATAATTTGTACTCTGTTATAAGTGGAGATGTGGGAGTTGGAAAGATAAGAACCGCTGGCCAGTGCTGCAGAGGAGCAAAAGTCGGGGGAAGTAAAATTGCGTTGGGCTTGGAAATGGCAGGTAAATTAAGATGAACCGGAAGAATTGTAGGGTTTGGTGCTAAAGCAGTAGGGTTAGAGGAAAGGGGATTTTTCTCATTTATGAGTTAAGGATAGTAACACATTTTGGTCTCTTATTGGCTAATATAGGGTTTAAATGACAATTTTTAACACCAACTTTGACTCATTGACAATTTTAGCATTTATTGAATTTTGGACAAACTCAACATCAAATTGAAGATAAATCCAGAATAGTTTTGAAAAAAATGATTTAGAAGGGCGTTTTTATGTATTTAACTACTTCTTTGAAATTTAAAATAATTCAAAAATATTTTGAATTATTTTCAATGCATTTGATGCTGAAAATTAAGATTAAATCATTTAAGTTTGATTAATAGTGTTATTTCATCATTTACTATACTTTGGTATAAATATTTTACAGTATAATAGTGTAGACATTTTCAAATTATTGATTTTTTTTATATATTTCCCATTTTATGGGCTGATTTTGAAATCAGCCTTGAGAACTTGTCGTTAAAATTAAGTAAGTTGTGAATTTAGCTGAGTTTATTGATTTTCATTTCACATGATGCTTACATTAAAAAAAAAAAAAAGTCAATTACATATACATAAACTACCTTAATTAATTCAAATAAAATAAGGTAGATGTAACTATGTAAGTGAGAAATCATAAATACAACAGAATCATTTGACAATGGATTAGTTCTTCTAATTAATTAGAGATTAATCACATTTCTCTTCTACCAGACACCAACCTTCATCTTCTCCTTCAACTTGATCTAACACGAAACCCACATCACAAAAGCTCATATTATCATCTTCCTTTAATCCATTCTCATCATATTTATTATTATACTCATCAACACAAACATCCTCTTCAATTTCATTTAAATTCTCCAAATAATTATCACAATATTGCCCTTCTTCTTCTTCGTCGTCATCATAATAACAATCATCATTATCACGAATAGCCAATTGGTCCAAAATCCCAGAAGCAGAAAACCCAGAAAAATTCGGACCGGGTTTTCCATCGACGACTCGCCAAGTGAGTACTCTGTGATTAGTAGGGAAATCAAGCGATTTAAGTTTACGATTACCTTTGGTTTTGCCTTTGGATTTATTACACGGATTCATGTGGCAGCTATTGCAGTGCGGAATGCCGCACTTGCCGGTGAATTTGGAGTGGTTGGTTGGACGAGGACTGATTTTGGTGAAAATACCGGCGGTAGGAGGAGAATTGAAGGTGTTGATGAATCTAGATTCGGGTTTAGAAGATGGTAAGATCCAGTATGTCCTTGCCATTCCATGTGGACGACCTTCTCTCCTCATTTTGATGGCAGATTTGAGGGCTAATTGTGGAGGTAATGTGTGGGTTATGGGCTTCTATTTATGGAGTCTGTTTCTGGTAGGAGAATAATAAAAAAAAAAATTGATAAGCTTGGGAAGCAAGTTGTTTTGATTGGTTAAAGTACGTGGAGACCAAGTTAGCAGGGTAGATTAGACAACTCAGCTTATGACCTTTTTACTCTGTCATATTCAAAAGATTATAAAAAAAGACTTCTACGCGTATATAACTTGTATATTATTTCCTCAAAAAATCATGAATACTAAGATATTTTCTGCTCAGTTGTAATAATATGCTACCCAAATATTAAATTTTTGTTTTGACAATTATTCTAATTATAAGTTTATAACATAAGCAGTAGTTTAAATTCGATCTAATAGGTGACATGTACGCATTATACACTTTTCTATTTATAGTATATATAAATGTGGAATAAATTGCTAAAAATAAAATAAAATTATGGTCATTTGATTTTGTTCTAAACGTTTTTATATAAAATCTATATTATTAAGTATAAATTTATCTTTATTATTTATGATAATTAATAAATATATTCAATTATCTTTTAATAAAAAATATTATTTTAATTATTAATTAAGTAATATTATTTTAATTAATAATTGATAAATTTAAATCTGATTCCAATAATAAATACTATATAATTATTCATAATTAATTAATTATATTTAAAATATTTTCTATAAGTGATATTATTTTAAGTATTAATTAATTAAATTTTAATATATTCTAATAAAAAATTTATTTTATTATAAAATATAATTAACTAATACTACTTTATTTCACCATAATTTATTATAAATAATGAGTGACTAAATGAATAGACATGTACAACACAAGTTAAAAAAAAAAATTAATAAATTGAAAAACTGTTATTATATGTTACATAATAAATAAATAAAAAGTTATTATGTGTAGCATAGGAAAAATAATTTATTATTATTATTATTATTATTATTATTATTATTATTATTATTATTATTATTATTATTTAGTTTTTTAAAAATTTTAAAAGCTATAGAGTTCGTAATTGATCTTTGTTTGAATTCTTATGTTTGGTTTTAATTAAATCGAAAATTAGAAAATACAAAAATTTTCACTCAAACAACGGATCTCATTGAAACGATTAAAATAATAAACAGAAACAAAGCATACTTAATTTAATTTATCACTGCAAAATTCTAAATACCGCTCTAAGTTAAGTTGTCACAAACCACAGATTATCTAATCATACGGTCTCTAACAGTATCCACACAATTTCACATTTAAAAAACTTTAAAACTATTTAAGACAATTGACAAGCAAAAAAGCGTTGAGTGCTAACTTTCAACTTTTCTGTGGTAGGAGAGGATGATAAATAATTCTACTACAAGTCTTAGGGAAAGCCTATTTATATTAAAACTAATTTTAATATAAAATAATTATATTATTTTTATTTAAATAATTAAATAAATTAATTATATTAGTATAATTATTAATAGGATCCCTAAGTTTAAAACATAATTAAGTCCTTACTTAATATTTTACGTAAAATTGTAATCTTTATAAAATTACAATTTAACCCATAATGTCATAAAACTTATTTACAATCAAGTCATAATTGATTTAATTTTTCATTTTACTTTCTCATGTTAATCTTTAAGTATGTGACCCGTTAGGTTCTAAATATATATTTATGTATGTGACTCGTTAGGTTCTAAATATATTGGCAACAAATACAATTAACTGATTAATTAATTTAAAGATCAAGAACATTGTCTAGCAACATATTAAGACTATCTAAATATTTGAAATGTCAATCATGATTTGACTTAATCTTTCAGTGTATGATTTAATAGTGTAATTAATATCATTTCATCAATAATGTTCCGATTTAACAATTAAAGCATGAAGCATGTCTCCCACGTTAAATCGTATTAATTCTACGCAACAGACATTGATTATTTGAATGGAATTTTAAATCCAGTTTGCCAATTTCATTCTACCTTGCACATGGAATTCATAATCAATGCTAGATAAGAATAAGTAAAACATTTTACCTAATTTGCCTAGGGTGATAAATCTTATCTCAATTATCTTCATACAGTTTCTACTATATCCACTTCATCCCTACTTATTACTCATGAACTCAGTAATATGCAAGATTAATCAAAACATAAAAGTCTCTATGTAATATGACTTATTCATTTCAAGTTAAAGGATCAGTTACACAACAATCACTTGAGTATTCCATAGAAATAGGTAATTCTTCATATGGAATTCTCAGGCAGGTCAGTTCAATGAACTTATTTATGGAATAAGCACCTATATATTAGTTCTAGATTTCTTACATGTCTCAACTTATGAGAACAATTGCTTCCTTTTATAAAGGAAACAACATAATATATACTAGTTTCTACAACTTTAATCATTGTCAAATAATTATAAAACATCGACTAGGAACATTTATTGAGACATTACTTTTATGTATTAGGAATCTCACAATTATAGCATGTAAGCTACCTCCTTAAAAGGTGACCTACTAAGAGGGCTTAGTGAAGGTGCTTTCTAGAGATAGCCCTTTGAGGGGAGGACCTTAGTCTACCTTCACCTTGACCTACCTTGAGCTCTACCTAGGGGATATGTCACCTGAATAGCCTCCCAATGCCAGCAAGGTCTTTGGACCCTGAGAATATAAAGGTCTCGACTTTCACAAAGCCCATTGAATCCTATTGGACGCGAGATTCTTGGAAACTAACTCACTCTTGTGGTGCAGTGAGTGTAGATCTTTAGATCGCTACTACCTAAGTAGCTACCTTCAGGAATACCTAAACAACTACATCCAGCAATCTAAGGCTTTTAAGGTTATAAGAATATATAACAATCAAAATAAGAAAAAAGTAAAGGTGAGGCTCGATCTTACGACCTTTATGTACAAAGGTAATGTGCTTTCCAACAAGCTAACCTAATTAGGATGTATATTATGGGTTTTAGAATTATTTAAAGTTTTGCTTAGTAAAAGTAGTAAAAGAAGAAGACAATTCCTACAAGACTTGATCTATCAACCTTTAGACTTAGAAGGTCACATGCTAACCACCAAGGTGAGTTATTTTACATCTTTATCAAGTGCCCATCAATTTACCTATTTCTTATATTTCTGAGAGTTTAGGAATAAAATAAAAAGGAAAAAAATAGGCAACCTAAGGTTTAAACTGGTGACCTCGAGCAATAAGAGGAACACGATTTTCATTTAAACTTGTGGATTAGATTGCTCAACTTGTGCTTCATTAAAATATATACTATTCTAGTTGCAAAAAGTATAATATATCCCTTCTTTACTCTTCACTCTAATATTCAGTATACTTGTTATTTATTGTGACAATTCTACTTGGATGCTCAAATGTGACATCCCTAACCAAAACCACGCATCATACATTATATCATTATAGGCATAAGTGCATTTTTACATTTCTTGCCGCATAAGCATCATTTTAATATGAGATTTCTTACATGCTAAGAAATTATATATATGAATATGTTATAGGAAATCAATTAAAGTATATGAATAAAATTGAGGTTTAAAACTTGTATACAGTCGGTATATGTAAAAGAGAGTACGATTAGGGTTTTGGTCGACACTACCGATAAAGCGTCGATATCGTAATTAATTAAAAAGAAAATTGTTATAAAGTTAAATAAAATGAAAAATAAATATTTTTAATTTTGAAAATTGTATTTTTATGATGACGTTAAAAATTTTGGTTTTACCGGCATTGCAGAGGTACCAGAGTTGGTATCAGGTGCCGACCGAGCCGCGAATATTCTCGGGCCTAATTATAAGGGATGATTATGCTTGGTTATATATATGTATGTGTGTGTGTTTAATTTGGAAAACAAAAATATAAGGGAAGAATATAAAGTATATATATGTGCTAGCATTAGGGAATAAAAATGGGAAATAAATATATGTATAAAGAATTAAAAGAAAACATTAACAGGTGAAGGGTAAGAAGGAAGAAGAAAAAGTAAGTTTAAGATAAAATATGGAAACTTTAAGTTAAAAACAAGTAGGAAGTGGAAAGTATTGTGTCAAAACTTGAAGTAGGGACCTTGAGGGTCTAAAAGAAAGGTTAAAGGGGTGGAAAATGGTAGCTACAGAAGGGATATGAACCAAGAACAAAAAACAGAGAGAGAAAGAGAAAAGAAAAGAAAGAAAGAGAAGAGAAGAGATAAGAGGGAAGGGGTTAGTTCCAAAGGTCTTATACGTTCCAAGAAAGAGTAAGGATAGCTTAGAACAGAAAGAAAGGGAAGAGAAAACCCAAAAAGTGAGAAAAACAGAAAGAAAGGGAAAACAGAGCTGAGAGAAAATAGAAAGAAAAAGAGAGAAAAAGAAGGTGAACCGCTGTGCATAGTGGGTCCTAGGTTGCCGGGAATGCGAAGGGTTCTGGCTGGAGTAGAAACCTGTGCATGCAGGCGCGAGGTTGAAGAAGGGTTTAAAACGGCATCCTTTGCTGCGTTTTGAAGAAAATTGTCCTTTGTGTACTTGAATTTGATAAATTTACAATTTGGTCCTTAAAGTTTATAAATTTGTGCAATTTAGTCTATCTAGTAAACTTTCAATTGTTTTCAATTGAGCCATGTCGGATTTAAGTTTTGGCAGACTTAATTTTGGTCCCTAAAGTTCTAACACGTTTTCAATTAAGTCTTTCAGAAATTTTAATTATTTTCAATTAGGTTTCTCCGCCTAATTAAATCACAGAATATTGCAAATTGACCCCTGCAATTACTGTTAGACTTCAAATTGAGCCCCTAGAAACTTTAAAACTTATTCAATTAAGTCATTTTTGGTTTAAATTGAATTTATTTTATAAATTGAACTAATTAGCTAATAAATTGAGCTAAATTGTTATAGTTATTATTAAATATAATTAGTATATGATAAATTAAGCTTGAAATTTTATATAAATGGTTTTAATAATTATTTTAAGTATAGTAAAAATATGTTATGATTTAAAATTCAAATGAAATAGAAATAATTTATAAATAAAATTAATATAACAAAAGAGAATAAATATTAAGTCATGAATTATAACTTATATGAATTATTTAGATAGAAAATTAAATATTTATCATATTGGAATATATAGGAGCATCTAGTATAGGAGGGGAGCAAAGAAAAACAACCCGAGACCCTACCTTGAGTCGACAAAGAGGTAAGTATACATTTACATATATTGTATGAGATGAACTGTTTATGAAATAATTGATAATATTTGTTGATTAACTATTTGGACCGGTACTGAAACTCAGTCAATTGAATTTACTGTTGTTGAATATATAATGATGATTAAACTGTTTGGAACGGTATAGAAGCCCGGTCAATTGAATTATTGTTGATTGAATATATGTGATTAAACTATTTGAGTCGGTACAGAAATCCGACCAATTGACGTATTGAGATTTGTTATATGTTGATTAATTGTTTGGACCGGTAATGAAGCCCGGTTATTAGATATTGTGATAATTTCATATATGTCATACAAGTGCATTCATATAGGACTTAATAAAGGCAGTTGTGACCATCTTGACCGGTATTTGCAAAATCCACGGGTCACTACATGATTTTACAGATGGGATCTTCGGGTCAATATATGAATTATAAATAGACCTTCGAGTCATATAGATTTTTGTTACTGACCAGCCATACGTATATGTTATATGAAATTTCCGGGACAATACCTGGCTTGATGGGTAACAACGTAATCAAATGGAATCCTATGACATAGACATCTGCATATTGTTATGTTTTGATTGTTATTATGAAATTGTGACTTGTTATTGCTTTTGATTTGTTTAGTTTATACTTACTAAGTATGCGACTCATCAAAATTGCAATTTTATGATTTTAGTTTAGTTTGCAACTGATGGTGTCAGTTCCACTGAGTGAAGTGTAGCACTTTACCATCCTTCTGCACAGGTCAACTCAACTGAAGCATAGGACCTCTTTCCCTCGTATTGCATCATATGTATAGTTGTGATATAAGTTTTTTTCTAAATTTTTTGTAACCTATATCATTATGTTTTTGATATGTAAATTACAACATTGTGGTTTGATTTGGGTTGAAACATAGGTATCTATTTTGTAAATTATCGAGACATGTAAATATTGTTTGGAATTTATCCTGTTTGGACTTTGGCATGTTATATGTTTGAAAAACATATGGCATGCTTAATGACGCATATAGTTAAAGGGTTGTTACACAAAGGCTTGTTAATATAATTAACAGCATTTAGTAAGAATATAATGATAAAGAAGTACACTAACGTTATAGTATGTGTTGACGCTCGATTTTTGCCCCTAAAAATAGCCGATGATGATCAATGCTCTACGCTCGAGATATCCAGAATCCTCCTCGATCCGATTTGTTGTTCTTCAAAATTTTTTAAAAAAGATTTTAATCTTTCGTATTTTTAAAAGAAAATTCTCAAAATTTCCTTCTATTTT
>CANUEY010253267.1:0-18210 GCA_948099555.1 Croton setiger
ATTGGTTAGAAAGGGGCTGGATTTCGTGTGATATGAAAAACAAGATTTTTGGGTAGAAAACCTAAGTATAGAGGCTGTTTTGAGGAGGCTACTTTGGAGGGTTATAACTTCCAAATGGTGAAGCTTTTGTGAAATGTGGCTGTATAGGTCTGTAGAGGGTATGTTTGTCTAGAGATCTGTCGTTTTAGTTTGCCGGAAAACCACCGGAGGTGGCCGGAATCATTGCTGGAAGTTGGGTTGAGAGATAGGCAGTTTTTGGTTCTGGGTAGGCAGTGTTGAGGAGCCAACTTTGAGGGCTCATATCTTTTTATCTAGAGGGTTTCTGAAAAATGTGCTCCGATGGTTAGCTAGAGGGTGTGTAGAGGAAGAGAAAGGTGGTCTTAGATGGCTGGAAAGCCACCGGAGGAGAACGTAAGGTGGTCGGGAAGTTGGCTGGACAGACAGCCTTTCTCGGCGGGGGACCAGGCGGCCAGGCGCGCAGGTCAAAACGGCACGCCTACGTGCGTTTTGGCCCTGGCGCGCCCCCAGCCGCGAGGCGCCTGCGGGAGACTGGAAAATATCCAGTTTGGTGCCTGGATTTTGATGTAACCTTGTTTTAACCCCTGAACTTAATTTAGGCTAAGCGACTAAATTGCAAAGCTTTTAAACTTTCTAAGGGCATAATTGAAATGCGACAGTAAGTTTAGGGGCCAAAATATAATTTTCTAAATTCAATTTGCGCGGAAGCACCTAATTGAAAACAATTAAAACTTTAGAAGGACCAATTTGAAAATGCGCTTGAACTTCAGGGGCCAAAATATAATCTATCGGGAATTGAATGTGGCAGAATTAAATTGAAAATAAAACTTTGCTGGAAGGACTAAATTGCATTAAATTATAAACTTTAGGGGTCAAAATGTAAATATACCAAGTTCAGATACCCAAGGGGTAAAAGTCTCCAAAACGCAGCTTGTGCAGACGTTTTGGAGCTTCTTCTTCCTCCAGCCAACCTTTATCCCCTGTTTTTGCCTTGTTTCTACTCCGGTTTTCTAGCCGGATTTCCAACATTTTTCGGCCATTTTTTGGCCACTTCTCGCCACCAAATTCTCCCAGAAACTCACTTAGGTTATCCCAACAAGCCTAGGTACCCTATGTAAGTTTCTTCCTCTTTTCTCTCTTTTTCCCCATTTCCTCACACTGCCCTGATTTTCTTCATTTTCTGTTTTCTTTCATTTCCACTCTCTCTCATGTTTCTCTCTTCCTTCTAAGCTATTCTTCTTCTTCCCTGGACAGTAGGGAAGTCATGAAAATAACCCTTTCTTCCTTATTTTCTCTTTTCTTTTCTTTCTTTTTTTTCTTTTCTCTTTTCTCTTTATTTTCTGTTTTGGACTCTCGTTTCCTTCTATTTCCTTCTGTTTCTCCCCCTTCAACACTTCATTCAGAAGCTCTAGGTGCCTACTTTAAGTTCCAATATAAAACTTTACACCTCCTACTTGTTTTAACTTAAGATTATATATATATGTTGCGGATTTCACGTTTGAGAAACTATGGTTTCCTCTTTGATTTGATGGAAAGGCCTACTGGTCTAAAATGTTATAGAAAGACCTACGGGTCCTATACAATGCAGAATGATTTGGTGAATACTGCATATAAAAGGTTAATCTGCGGATCCCTTTATGAACGACGATATACTCCGGTCTTACAGGTTTGCTGGCCAGCTATGGTTACTGCTATGCCGTGAAATTCCCAGGGCAACATATGGTCGATAAATCATAACTAATGAATAAGAAATGACATGTCATTATGCATTAGAGGTTATAGTTTGATATATATGTTATAAATGACCTGAAATGACTAGTATTGATATGTTTTGAATCTTTTGTCTTAATTGCTATATTAATGCTTTGTTTAGCACTTGCTGAGTTTTGCGACTCACACAAATCGCATATTTTGTTTTCAGGTCTGCAGTCTGAGTGAAGTACTGAGAATTCACTGGTTTATTGCTCAGGTCAGTACAGCTGAAGCCTAGGCCTCTCTCCCTCACATCACATTATTTGTATCAGTTGCATATAGAGTTTTGTTTAATGCTATTTCTGTATAGCATTACTTTTATGATTTTTGGCATGTATATATATGTTTATTAAGTTTTTGGGATAATAAGCATAGTGTTATGTAAATAAAGAATTTTAATTATGTATATTTGATATTTGGTTTATGTTTGGTTTGGAATAGATTAATATAGAAATTTAAAAGAGGATATAAGTTTATATAAAAAAAAAAATATGACATGTTTTATAACGTAAGATATAAGGGAGGACGTTACACATGCTGTAGCTGTCATGCTTTTCATAGAAGAGGATACTGTGGATCTTGTTGATCCGTTTTACACGGTGCAAGCATGGGCTATGCAGTTTGTTGGTTTATTTTATCCTGTTCTGGGTAGGGAAACTTGGCCTCAACTAGAATGGACTTTACGTCCGAACGACTCTAAGATGATTCACCAGGTCGAAGGCGGGTGAATCCTATGAAATGTGCAATGGATTTTACAAGGAGGCATACAAGGAGAGGGACCGTTTGCAGTCGATGTAGAAATCCAGGTCATAATGTTAGATCGTGCCCAATTTCTCATCCTCGATCGGATAGACTTCCAATTTAAATTATGGTTGCCGGTATGTAATTGTAAAACAATGAATGTTATTTATTTATTTTATTTAATGTCATTGACAATTCATTATGAAATTAGTATATAATTTTAATTTGAGAAGATTTGAGAAAACTTGAGAAATTGAATGTGGAAGGGTTTCTTTTTTAAGTCCACATAACTTTTTTGCGAACTTAGTCAAAATTTGAATAAGTTCGCATCCACTCAACTGCCTAAACGACGCCGATTAATACAGTCATTAACGTAATCACGCTGTTTACCGTTGTAAGTTCGCATATGAGTTATGCGAACTTGCATTAAAATAATGAAAAAAAATAACTTCCCATACAGCTTATGCGAATTACACTAGTTCGCATATATGTTATGCGAAAATCGTATTTCATGTCCACTTTCACAATTTAAACACTCTTTTTGTAAATGACTACATAATGAAATTGAAGTCCATAAACAGAATAAAATCAAACATTCCAAAGCAAAATTTGTAATCATCTCAATTTGGAATACTGAACATCAAATTAAGCATCGGCAAAAAATATATATGTCAATCAATCTGGTTCTCTAAGAAAATTATCCATAAAAATCACAAAAATTAAATGAGGTAAGAAAAACAGAAAAGTGCCTTAGGTCAAATTCTTAGAATTCTTTGATTTCCAATTGAACAGAAACTTTACAAAAACCAGGTACAATTTCAATTAAAAACCAGGTACACTCAAAATCAATTCCTAATATCAAATTAATTTTGATATTGGACTTGATTAAAACAAAAAGGATGAGGGATTTGGAATCTGAAATTCGAAATCCCCCAATTTACAAACTATGAACCCTAATTTTTAATTCACTCACAGAAAAATCTCACTCTAATTACCCCAAAGCTTCCCCTTTTGTTGCTGCTTCGTCCCCTTTTTGTAGGCGACTGGTCCCCGCATGCTTTTTCTTTTTCCTCCTCCTTTCTCTTCCATCCATTCTTGGCTATGCTTGCCTTAGCCTCGTTTGTGCCCTCTTCATTCATCATTGCCCTGCAGTACTCGTCAATGCTCTCATACTAATTTCTATTTGAGAAAACGACAAGGAATAAAGCTTCCTTCATCTTTGCTTCTGTTTCCCTCTCTTCCTTTTTGTTTCTGCACACACGTTCCTGCTTTCATTTCTTTTTTTTGTCACTTCTTTGCACAAAACGGCAATGTTTTGATGGAAATGCTGCATTTTGGTCTCCTCAGCTTTAAGGAGCAAATGATTTGAATCGAACCATTTCGGTTCAATTCAAACCCTAAACCCTCTCTTCCTTTCTTCTCTTCTTTTTGTTTTCCTTTTCTTTTCTTTCATTCTTGAATTATACCCTCTTCTTCTATTTTTCTCCTTTCAATTTCACCCCAATTCTTCTAATTTCCTTTAAATTCCACCTCTTTTCTTTTTCTCTTTTTTTTTCTATTAATTATTTTCTTCTTCTTTTTTTTTCTTTTCTTCATTTTTCTCTTTTAATATTTTTTTCTTCTTTTTTTTAATTCTTTTTCATTTAATATATTTTTTTCTTTTTCTTTTCTCAATTTTACAAAGTAGAGAAATTAAAATTAAAATAAATACAATTTTATTTTTCTTGGAGCATTTCCCTTTTTAGATTTTGGGTCAAAAATCGAGCGTTAACAGTTGGCCAGTAACAAATTCTATATATATTTCACTAATAGTTAAAACACAATATTTCACTAACATGACATATGAACATTTATCACAATATTTCAATAATCAATAAATCAAAATGACCGGGTTTCAATACCGGTCCAAACAGTTCAATAACAATAGTATTTATCATTTCACAATATCACAATTCACAAACAAAAATTAGTTAGTTTACACTTACCTCAAAACTGTGAGCTAGGCGGGTCTTGGGTTGTTTACCCCGTCCCCCTCTAGAACTCGATGCTCCTATATTACATAACATAGCAAAAATATTCAAATTATCATATAAACAATTCACACATGCTATGATGTATGATTAAAAATTTATCACTTTTAATTAATTTAATTTCATTACCAAATAATATCATTTCCTTTGAATTTTAACTTAAATCATATATTTTCTATATCAAAAAACTTTATAAAATTTATTTATCAAATATTAATCATATTTAACAATATTTATAATTATCAAACTTAATTTATTAACCAATTTGTCCAAACAATAAAATAAATTCAATTTAAACCAAAAAAGACTCAATTGAATAGTTTTTCAAAGTTTTCTAAGCTTAATTGAAGAATGGAAGCAAGTTCTGAGGTCAAAATATAATTTTCAAAACTTAATTTGGGCGAAGGGACCCAATTGCAAAGATTTTAAACTTTCTAGGGGCATAATTGAAATGCAGTAGTAAGTTTAGGAGCCAAAATATAATTTTCTAAATTCAATTCAAGCGGAAGGACCTAATTGAAAATGCGCTAGAACTTCAAGGGTCAAAATATAATTTATTAGAAATTAAATCTGGCAGGACTAAATTGAAAACAATTAAAACTTTGCTGGAAGGATTAAAATGCATTAAATAATAAACTTTAGGGATCAAAATGTAATTTTACCAAATTCAAGTACCGATGGGGAGATTTTAATCAAAACGCAGTGCCTGCTGTCATTTTGATGCGTCTTCAACCTTTAGCTTCCCTTCCTGCTAGGCACTGTTCACAGTGGCGAAACCAGAGGTTTCCAGCGGCTACCTCACCTCCTCCGGCTACCTCTCAACCCCGAAAACTTCCCAGACCTGAGCACCACTCTTCTTGGCAGCCAGGGACCCACCATGCACAGTGGTTCTCTCTCTTTCTTTCCTATGCCCTATTTTCTGTTCCAACTGGTTCCTTCTATTTTTCTCTCATTCCAGCACCTTTCTTTCTCTTTTCAACTTCTCATTTAGTTCCTAAACATTATTAAAGGTCGAGGAACCAATTGGGCTCACTTGTTTTCTCTTCTTTTTCTTCTTCTTTTCTCTTTTCTCTTTCTTTCCTTCTTTCTATTTTTCTGGTTTCTTTTTCTTTCTGTTCCTCTTCTGCCACCCTCTTTCTTTCATTTTTTTCCTTTCTATTTTCTCAATCTCTCTCTTAGTTTTTTTTTTGTTACTCATCAAGCATACATCTCAAGTTCACTTAAGTTTTGTTGCTTTCTTATGAATCCACTTTACACCTGCTCCTTTTTCATTTTCTTCTTATCTTCCTTTCCCTTATCTCTTATTGTTTCTGTTTTCTTTGTTCCCTTATATATATATATATATATATATATATATATATATTCATTGTATACCTTTCCATCAATTATTATCATTATTATTATTAACAAAAAGAATTAATGAAATCGGTTCAGAAAATATTCGCAGCCCTGTCGGCATCCGGTACCGCGGCGATGTATACGAAACTAACATTTACAATGTCGTCGTAGTTTTAGGTTCCAAAAATAATCAAACATTCATTATATTCCAAAACATTCAATATCAAAACCTTTTCTTTTAATTATTCGCGATACCGACGTTTTACCGGCCACGATAGTTGAAACCCTAGACACTGCTTCGTGTACATCAACCGACTGTAAACAAGCCTGAAAGCTTTACTTATTCACATACTTTACTTATTTTCCAAAGTCATGTAATTGCAAAACAATTTTCTTTTAAGTTATTCGTGCTACTGACACTTTATCGGTTACGACGAGAAAAATCTTAGACGTACCTTCATTTATGTCTACCGATTCTATACCAGTCTTAAAAACTTATTTTATTCAAATATTTTAACTTAATCTCTTATAATATTCACATATATTTAATTTCTTAACATGTAAGAAATCTCTATTTAAAAATCATACTTATATGAGAAGTTACGAACAAATTCATTTTATGTCTATAATGACGTCATGCTTGATGCTTAATTTGGTTAGGGATGTTACAGAGAATTTACTAACTGGGACGTAATAGTGGTATTATACCTCATGCAGTGCTCGTGCATCAGATCATTAGGAAGCAGCCAAGGTATGAGTCGTCAATAAAATGATACTTGTTATTAGATTTCAAGGCCATTTGCATCACGTGGTATCAAAAATGGTAGTTTGAGTCTGTAAGTTTCAAAGAAACCAATACAGAGTCGGATTCTCATTTGGATGTAAGTAATATGGACTAGAGGTTGGTATTTCTTGTGTCAATAGAATGATTTAGGAAAGCATTTAAGAAAGATTAGAAAGAATAATGAAATAAAGACTGAAATTGAAAGAATGTCAAAATATTTAGGAAATGGAAATATAGAGAAATTGAAATTGAAGAAATTATTGACTAAATTAAGAAAAAAATAGGACTTAAAATTGAGGAATTAAAGAAATATAGAGATGATTAAGAGAAAGAATCAACAGTTCTTGAATATAAGCCCAAACTGTGACAGAAACAATTAAAGCAAATAAATATAAATGAAGAGGGAAATCACAAGCTTGAAAAACAAATAGAACTTTGATATGATCATTAAGCTCTGCAATTATCCTTTAAGACTCCATTGAAGACAAGCAAAAGACTAGATCAAGAGAAAAGAAATGAATGAAGAACTAGAAAACCTTAGAGAAGAGTGACGCAAAAGTAAGAGAAGAATATGGGTCTTGAAAAAAATCAATTGCTCTAATACCATATCAAACTAAATTCAAAGATTGAAAAATTACAAAGACAAAATAACTTGATTTATATACAAGTTAGTCCTTAAAGTTATAATTCTATACATTCATACCTACTTTAACTAATTTACTAGTCTAATAATTTATTCCTCTTTCTCTAAATGGTTTTAAGTTCAAATGGATTCTTAAAGTTTTGAGATAAAAAAGTTACTCGAAAGGTGGTGCAGTGTGTGTGGTATTTTGATTGAATGGTCGATGAAGATGATGTAGAGTCTATAGTCGTGTAACTTTAGAGCTTCTGCTAGCCCTCCACTCCAGCAGTGATCAAGGCCTGGTTCATCTGAAAATCGCCTGAAGACCGATTTAGGCTACAAAAGAAAAGATGAAAGGGGATTCATCTGGGAAAAATTAGAAAGAGAGAGCGTTCCATTTCAGGAAAAGAATATATACAAATAATGGAGATGGATGCTTGAATAATTTCTTTTTGGTCTCTATCTTGAAGTTAGTTTGTAAACTTAATTTTTAGAAGATGAAAAGGGATTTTTGAGTGAGTTTTTGTTCTAATTTTGCCTCCAAAAAAAGCCAAATTGAATTTATTTCTATGATTTCAATACCTAAATACGAAGCTGCTTTTTTAAAAGGGTGCCTAAATTCAAATAGTGGACAAAAAAATGGTTGTTGGTTGAAATGTGGACAAATACAATGTGTTCGTATAATAATTTTCCGAACTCTTAATTAAGAGTTCAGGTACTAGTTATGCGAACTTAAGAATTCAGATAATAGGTATCTGAAATCTATGACTGCGCACTTAAATTTGGAAAAAGGGACACGTGTCAGGGCATAAGAGTTCGAATGACTAGTATCCGAACTTGAATTTTTTGAAAATGGCGAATGAGTAGCTGACACATGTTTCAATGTGCAAAAAATTAGCTCTCAAACTTATTATGTGAACTTCATGTCAATAAAAACTGCAAAAGATCCCAGAACAGCCAAAGCAGTTTAAAAGAAATTCTATAGTTTTATAAGAGAACTTGTATTTTTTCCGAACTGTTTCAAAATACTTTCTGTCTAAGTTTCGTTACAGTTGTTTGAAATAGCGTACACAACTTCATTTTTGTTAAGTATATATTGGAGCGGTTCATTTCTACTTCTTAATGGCGTATTTGGTTTGAATTACAGTTGCTATGACACAATAATATGCATCGATTGTGATACCCCCGACCAGAGTCATACGTCTTTTTGACGTCATCACATGCATTTTTATTTAAATGCTTCAGAGTATGACATGATATATGGCATTTACATGAAATATATGAATTGGGAAACGATTATAAATGAGTTATAAATGATAAAAAAAAAGAGTTTTTAAGTTCGTTTATCGTCGAAAGACATAAACGGAGCCAATTAGGGTTTTTGGCTCGCGTGATCGAAAAATATCGAAAACGCGTATTAATTTGAAGTAAATGTTTTTGATATGATTGTATATGTTTTCATACATGATTTAAAGAGTTTTGGGACCAAAATTATACGACGACGTTGTACGGTTTTAGTTCCGTAAAAATCGTCGAGCTTCGGACTCGGTTTAGGGCACCGAGCGAATCGCGACCCCTTTTCGGATTCCGATTCTTACGAAACTTTAGACACATGTTCTACATATTATTTTGACACTAAAATGTATTTAAAACAGGTGATGGAATCAATTTATAGGCTAGAATGTGAGGTTTGAAAGATGGAAGGAAGTTAAGTTAGGAAACCTTTTATGTTAAGTAATGTTTAAAGCAAATTGGATATGCTTTGGTTAATTAGGAAGCTGCTGCTAGAGAGGCAGCCTAGGGACTTGTTTTGTGAGGTGTAAAGGTGCATTTTTGTGGCTGGAATAGCAAGGGAAGAGGTGGTATACGAAATAGGAAGTGAAGAAGAAAAGAAAGAGAAAGAAAAGAAAAGGAAGAAAGAAAAGAAGAGAAAAATTAAGGAAACATAGGTAAATCTTTCCATTCAACTATTTTGATATGTTTTTAGGTTGCACATGAAGTGATTTGAGGTGTTAAATTGGTTAGAAAAGGGATGAAATTCGTGTGAGAAGAGGAACAAAATTCTGGGTAGAAATTCTAAGTATAGAGGCAGTTTTGAGGTTGATACTTTGGAGGATTATAACTTCCAATTGGTGAAGTCTATGTGAGTTTTGGCTATATGGAGTTGTAGAGGGTATGTTTGTCTAGAAATCTATTGTTGATGTTTCGGTTTAGTTTTCGGTGGATTTGCATTTTTACCAAAAAGATCGGTGACAAAACATGTTTAGTTTTGTGCGTTGTCGAACTAGTCGGTCTTTAAAAACAGTTTTAGAGTCGCCACCCGAATTTCGGGAAATCAATTTTTTATTTTTAAGAAAAAGTGACTCCGTTTTATTTTGAAAAGGCACTTGGTCAAAAAAAATAGAGATTTTGGGTAAGGGGGTAAGGTACGACGATTTAAGTTTTACTTAAACCGCCGCCCGGTAAAACCGGCCTCTTGGTTTGTTTTTCTTTCCAAAAATTTAAGTTTTGAATTTATTAAAAAGCCGTTGCGTGATTAGCTATCGATGTTCCTAATTAGCGATTTCGGTCATTTGAGAAAACATTTTCAAACATTAAAGCAATAAATAACGAAAATTAAAAGTGCGGAAATGTAAATTATTCTTTCTCCGATTAGGAGAAAATAATTACAATTCAGTCCTAAATGAATTACATTCTTCCCGTTTCGATCCCCAAATTATTTATTTAAAACCCAAAAATACCCCAAAAAAATATAAATTAAATTTTCTAAGCAAGCATGGAAAATTACCAAAAAGTCCCTAAGATTTTGTAAATTTACAAAAAGGTCCCTATTATTTTGCAAAATTTCCAAACTGCCCCTAAGCATGCATTTCTCCTTAAAATAGCCCAAATAACACATAAAGCATGCAAAATTATCATTTTAAAGCTAATTACACAAAATTACACTTTGGTTTTTGAATTTTCTTAAAATTATGAAAAAGCCCCTATATTTTATAAGAATGACAATTCTGCTCCTATGTCCAATTTTGTTTCAGATTTGAGTTTTCTTATGTCATATCATACAAATTAACTTTAAACAAATGACATCTTATCCAATAGTTCATGAATTTTAAGAAAATAACCAAACAAACCCTAAAGATGTTTAAACATGCACAAATGACCTATGTATTCTGTTTCATACTCAGGTTAAGGTTCTGCCATATTTTCCCAACTCCTAACAGCCTATTAAAACCTTACATTCTGATATCACAGTTTCAGGAAAGGTATTTCATGCCTATGCAGTCTATACCATATTTATATTTCAACATTTCATTTATCTCCACAGCTGCATTTCCAAAACAGCAACATACATAGTCAATATCATCAGTCTCATAAAACAAATCCCAAGGGCAAAACGGACTTGATTAGGAACAGAAACCAGTATTAGGTGGTGACCAAACTGAATGATCTCATTCATCAAAGTTAAAACAGTTTCGAAGTATTGATTCAGCAACAAAAGGGAACATCAACATGACAATACTGACAACACTATAACTGTTTTACTTGGCAAAATACACACACCAGAATGTGAACATCCAAAGGTTCAAGCATTTGAACAATGTCCATTTTATTATATAGCTGCAACACGGATCAGAAGAAACACAGGATGGCAAAGACTGGAACAAGTAAAATCCATGAATAGAGAAATAAAGGTTGATATGGAAAAGAGAACAATGACAATGTAGATGACCTAACATTAATGGCCTTTTCCAAGATCTATGCATCTAGAAATGGATCATGAAACAGGCAGAAAAGCAATATATTTTACTGGGAGGGGAACTAAAGCACAACATACAGACTTATTAATTTAAACTAAACCATTGATAATATTGAAGAGTAAAGAAACCAGAATCTTGTATTATAACTCAAGCAATCATCAAGACCATGAGCCTAAACTAAAATGCAAGAAACAAATAGAATCTGGATGATATAAATGAACAACAACCTATAAACTGAATTTAAACATCAACCATATACAGGATCATCGTCATGGCATAAATGAAAAGTAAGCAGAATCATCAATTGAATCAAACAGATAAGTAAGTAACAAGCAATATCCACAAACACCATCATCTAGTCAGGTTCCCACAGAAACAGATTCATATTGCAACATAAAATTTAAATTAACAAGATAAATGAAGAATACCTCAATATGCGTTTAGATTCCTTCGATTCCAAAGCTTTAACAGAAAAGATTTAGGGTTTCTTTACAAAAAGGAACTGTCTCCACAGAACTTAACGATTTTCTAATCCTAAAACTAATTGATTTCTGTTTCACAAATTGGTTTTGGAAACCGAAATCCTTAAATAAGAAAAGAAGAAGAAAATTTCAGATTTCTGGAATTCTAATTCCTAAACCAGAATCCCTAATTTACAAATTTTGAAACCCTAATTCGAAATTTCCCCAATTAACAGAAATTAGAAACCCTAGAGCTTACAATTTTTAGGACTCTCTGGATTTTCTGGAATTCAAAAACCCTCATTTTTTTTTTCTCGGAAGCTCTCTCCTTCGTCTTTTGTAGGCAGAAGCTCTACTTTCTGCATCCAACTTCGATCACCCTCTGCATCGCGTGCCTCTGGCCTTCATGCCGGACAAAGCTCCTTGTTCCCCGCTGCATGTCTTCTTTTTTTCGTCTGGTGGCTTCTGCTTTCCAGGTCCTTCGATCGTCATCGATGATCTCTTCTTGATTTCCCTCTCTCCTCTACTTCGTTGACTTTCCATTTAGGGCACAGCAACTCTCTGATCCCCCTTTCTTCCTTCTCCTCTTTCTTCGTCTTCAATTTCTTCTTTCATGTTTCATTCTGTTTCTTTCTGATTTCTTCGGTTTTCCTTGTTTTTTTTTCTGAACCTAAAACGACGCCGTTTTCTTCTAGGTTGGGTAGACTGGTTTGAATCGAACCGTTCTGGTTCGGTTCAAACCTAAATCTTCCTTCTCTTTTCATTTTTTTTTTACTTTTTTTTCTTAACATAATAATAATAATAATAATAATAATAATAATAATAATAATAATAATAATAATAATAATAATAATAATGAAAATTGATTAAATTAAATAAAAATGTTAAATTAAAATTAAACCAACCTAATTAAAATTTTTTTAAATTAATTTTTTTTATAAAATCAAAATATACACAAAAACAAAATTTTAATTAAAAATTAAAATCAATAAAAATAAAAATATTCATTTAATTCAACTAAGATTAATTAACGTAAAGAAAACGAAAAATATTTATTTGGTTGCTAATTTTTTTTTTCAGGCCGAAAAACTTAAGAAGGAAGGAGAACAAACGAAAACTGATTCGGAATCGGGAGGTTAGGGAATCCGTCGAACTTAAAATATTTTGGACATTCTTCTTTCTAAAATTTTGGGGAAAAAATTGAGCGTCAACATCTATATTTTTAGTTTGCCAAAAAACCACCGGAGGTGGCCGGAAAAGTTGCTGGAAGTTGGGTTGAGAGTTAGGCAAATTCTGGGTTCTGGGTAAGCAGCGTTGAGGAGCCAACTTTGAGAGCTTATATCTTTTGATCTAGACCATTTCTAGGAATTGTGCTCCGATGGTTAGCTAGAGGGTGCGTAGAGGAAGAGAAAGGTGGTCTTAGTTGGTCGGAAAGCCACCGGAGGAGGACGTACGGTGGTCGGGAAGTTGGCTGGAGAGTCAGGTTTTCAGGGCCAGGCAGGCAGGCAGGAGGCGGGCTGGCACGCGGATCAAAACGGCACCAAGGGCGTGCGTTTTGATCCAGGCGCGCGCCCGGCCGCGAGGCACACAGAGGGGGCTGCGGGTGGCCAAAACGACGCCGTTTTGGTAATTTTGCACTTTTGGTGCCTGAATTTGGGTAAACCCTGTTTTGAACCCCTAAACTTTAAATGTTTTTGCATTTTAGTCCAGCAGCATGAATTTTTGATTGTTTTCAATTTAGTCCAGCAAATTTAAATTATAAATTGCAATTTGACCCCTGTAGTTTTGGAATTTTGCAAAATGGCCCTTCTGGGCAGATTTGGTAATTTTGGATAATTACATTTTGGTCCTTAAAGTTTTAATAATTGCACTTTTGACCCAGAAACTTTTATAAATTATGTTTTCGCCCTTCCAAGCTAATTTCGACGTCCTAAATCCGTTTTTGACGTTAGAAATTTATTTTGAGATTGCTTTGAGGCTGAAAATCAAGATTTAAATGTTTGGTTAAAGAATTTAAGTATGAAATTGATTTTAATTATTTGTTTGGTTTATTTAAACCTGGTTTTGGTTTTAATAATTATAATTACTCTTAATTATAATTATTATATGGAAAATTGAAATTTCATAAATATGTTATTATGTTACGAAATAAGTTTTAAATTGGAAATATATGGATTTAATTTTAAACAGAGATAACACAGTGATTAAATAAGAAAATCATGCATCATAGCATATATGAATTTCTGATTTGGGTATTTGAACATCATTGCTATGTTATGCATTATAGGAGTGTCGAGTCCTCGAACAGGGCGGGGTGAATTACCCGAGACCCAACCTAGCTCATAGCAATAAGGTAAGTGTTAAACCACTTACTTAGAGATATGAATTGTGATATTGCTTATATTGCTATATTAAATTGTTAAGACCGGTGTTGTCGAAAAACATTTTTTTTAGTTTTGGGAGTTGCCGAAACTAATCGGTCTTAAAATTGTTTAAAAGAGTTGCCACCCGAAATTCGGGAAAAAGCAAAAAAAAAAATTTATTTTAAAAGTGACTCCGTTTTTATTTTAAAGGCATTGGTCAATTTCAAAGATTCGGGTAAGGGGGTTGGGTACGACGGTTTAATTTGTAATTAAACCGTCGCCCGGTAAAAACCGGCATCTGGTTTGTTTTTCTTTCCAATTTTTAAGTTTTAAATAAAAATTTATTTTATAATTAAACTAACGATGTTCCTAATTGGCGATAATCGGTCATTTGGAAAAAAAAAACATAATTCAAATAACGAAAGCAGTAAAATACAAAAATTAAAATGCGGAAATTAAATTGCGGGAATTAAAAAAACCTAAACAACTAATTACAATCCGATTTCCTATTAATTACAAAACTACCCTTAAAATTCCCAAATTAAACCCAATTAACCCAAAATAGATAAAACTAAACATTTATGAAAAATTATAAAGTAGTCCTCAAACTTTTGAAAAATTACATTTAGGTCCCTAAAAATTGGCAAATTACTAAACAGTCCCTAATCATGCAATTCCTATAAAGACAACCAAAGAAACATACAAACCAAATCAATTTGAAAATTAGAAGTATAGCATGTCAAATTTCAGCTTTGGTCCTTCAACTTTCTAAGAATTTCAATTCTGCCCTTTTGCTCTTTTATTTCCAAAATCAGCTTTTGCATGTCATGTTATGCAAATGTTTAATGCAAACCATTACTTATACCATGTGATTTAAAACAGATTCTGAAGGCATATGAAACCTCACATTTGCTCTTAAACATATGAATTTGACACATAAATCCATATACCCATTGAATCATCTAGTTAATCCCTATACATAAAATATCCAAACTAATTTGCCAAGCATTTCAATCACAAGCTTAATATTCCAAACAGTTTATGAATTGAATAAAATGCCACATTTAACCACTAATTGCAAACATACATGCATGTAAGTTGTATGAAACCTGCCTTAGCAGAATCAAGGCTGTTTCCTTAACCAAAATCAAGGCAGCAACTAATAATTGTGACTGTTATAGCAAGCATTAAGAGCCAACCTAAACATATACAATACTAACAGTGGCAGATTTAAACATAAACAACAACCAGTACCAATTTCATGGAACCTATTATCACACATTCTGTTTCAACAATTTCAAGAAGGTATTTCATACCTATGCAATCCACATAATACTTGTGTTCCAGCATTTCATTCATATTCATAACCTCAAAAAGTTTAATGCAATCTCAGGTATGGCAATAAACAGAACTGTAAATGAAAAATTATTCCAAGCAGAAGCAATTACATCACTCAAACAAAATTATCATCTTACCACAATGTGCATCAAGGAAAATGAGATTTCTATTTCAAGCAGAAATGCCAAACAATTTAATAACAACTCAGAAACATATAATGCAAATGTTATTTTCACAACCAGAACAAATTCTCAAGAAACCCTCAGTCTAACAAACCAGAACAAACTTACAAACAGAACTGAGAGACCAGGATCACAAAATATGATCAAAATCGACTCCTAATATCAAATTAATTTCGATATTAGAATCAATAAGAACGAAAATATTAAGGGGATTGGAATTAGAATCCGAAAATCCCTAAATTACAAAATTCCAAAGAAAACCCTAGAAATCTAATTTTAGAAAATTTCTTCCAATCGCTTACAAATTTTTCGATCCCTCCCTCTGGAATGCTCTCTCGACCTCTTCCTTCCGGAATGCCTTCTGGATCTTTTTATCCTTCTCGTGTCCACGTCTCGCTCCTCCTTTTTCGGATTTCTTCTCCTTTCTCCACGTATCAATTCTGTTACGCCTTGAAGAGGTACTCTATAGTCGTTTCCATCCTTGCTTCAATGCAATCGTCTTCCCCAAGCCTTTCTTCTTCCTCTTCGTCTTTGTCTCTGTTCTTCACTTCGAAAGCTTTCTGTCTTCAAGCTTCGAAGTTCTCTGTGTTCCTCTGTCTATCTTTCTTCGATTTTCATTCTGTCTTTTTCCTTTTTTTTGTTTTTGTTTAATTCAAAACGACGTCGTACGGCGTGATTTGATTAAATGGTTCAAAGTTAAATTAGTTTAATTCTGAACCGAACTAGGTCGGTTCGATTCAGAATTAAACCTTTCCTTCTTTTCATCCCTTATTTTCATTTTTTCAACTTTTGACCCCTAAAATTTTTATTTCTCTTTCAATGAAATCCTTCCTTCCCTATTTTAATTTTCAATTTATCCCTATTTCTTTTCTTTTTCTTCAATTAAATCCTCTTTTTTTTTTAATTTAATTCTTTTTTCTCTTTTTTTTTCTCCTCTTTAATTTTTTTTTCTTCTTCTTTTTCCTAATATATTTTTCTTTTCTCATTTTTTTTAAAATAAAAAGAAACTAAAAATAAAAATAAAAGAAATATATTTTTTAATTTGAATATTTTTCTTTTAAATTTTAGGATCAAAAATTGAGCGTCAACAACCGGTATGAAGCCCGGTCAACCAGAGATATGTGTTATATGACTTGACTTTTTTGTGGTTCCTAAGTCGGTACTGAAATCCGACCAGTTGAGTTATTTGATCTGGATAGAAACATATATGATATTTTGACCAGTACTGAAATCCGGCTATATGCTTATATGAGAGATATTGCTATGAAATGTATATATTGCATAAATGCATTTCACAGGACATAATTACAGGCGTTGTGATTATCGAGGCCAGTGTGTGCAAATTTCACCAGGGAAAACCTACGGGTTTTATAGTAATGCCTACAGGCTTATTTGATATAGAAAGACCTGCGGGTCCTATATCTACAGACATGAGCTTCGGATCTTACAAAGAGAGGTTTGACCGACGGTATTTCCGGGTCTTCCTCATATTGTTATAGAGAGAGGTTTGACCGACGGTATTTCCGAATCTTCCTCATATTTTTACAGAGAGAGGTTTGACCGACGGTATTTCTGGGTTTTCCTCATTTGTTGGATCCAGCTAGTGTACTGACATAGGTGAAATTCCCGGGGCAACACTAGGTCGATAATCACAACTAAATAACAGAGAAAACATGACATAAAGCATTTTATGCATACAGAGATGACTATATGATAAAAATGTTTATATGAAAGAATTGTTTATATGACAATGTTATTTATATAGCAGAGATGGTTATATAACAGAAATGGTTATATGACAGAGATGATTATAAGATAAAGATGTTTATATGACAAAGTTGTTTATATAACAGAGATGTTTATATAATAGAGATGTTTATATGACAGAGTTGTTTATATAACAGAGATGTTTATATAATAGAGATGTTTATATGACAGAGTTGTTTATATGTCAGAGATGTTTATATGATAGAGATGTTCATATGACACAGATGATTGTATGATAGAGATGACTATATGACATAGATGATTTATATGATAAAGATGGTTTTATTGATATGTTTTGATTATATTGCTTTATATGTTATGTTTACACTTGTATATAATTGTGTAAGGACTTATATGGATATGTAAAGTAACACAGATGATAGTATCTGTGGTTATTTGGATAAGAGGAATTGTGAAAGATGAGTGTCTATGACAGGTTCTATTTAACCTTATGCATTTAAGATATTTATCGCTTTGCTTATATTGCATAGTTTGCACTTACTGAGTTCACAACTCATTAAATTGCCTTTACTTGATTCCAGGTTTCTCTTTGGAGCAACTGACAGCATCAATTCTGTCATCCTACCTCTGGGTCGGTCAGCCGAAACTTAGGATCTCTCTCTCGCATTTCATTATTATAATCATCTTATCATATAGATGTTGTTTGTCATATGGTTTGTAATCTATTAATAATGCTCATGATTAAAAGAATATTGTCGACGGCCCGATTTTCGAACCCGCCGGCGGTCGGTTCCTTTTATGATCAAAAGGGGTTTTGCAAGTTTTACTTCGTTTTCTTTTTCGGTTTGAAAACAGGTTAAGGCGATAAAAGCCGTTTTGGTTGCAATGCCGAAGCTAGTCGGTCTTAAAAATTTGTTTTGAGTCGCCACCCATATTGGGAACCGGTTTTTAAGAAAAAACCAAAAAGATTTGACTCCGTTTTTATTTTTGGATAAGGCACAAAAATCCGAACCAAAAGATTTGGGTAAGCGGGTAGGGTACGTTAGCCGAAATTACAATTTCGACTAACGCCCGGTTTAAACCGGCCTCTAAAAC
>CANUEY010253326.1:0-11307 GCA_948099555.1 Croton setiger
AATATGGTTCGGTGAATGGATAGGCTACCCCTTAAAAGGTTGAGTGAAAGAATACTTGTATGATGACATGCTAGCTATGTGAATGGTGATGTATGCCTATGTATATATATATGTTAGTGTGATAATTTGGAAGTAACGTCATCCAATATATGTGTTTATAAAAAAAAAGGCCTGTTTTATGATATAGGATTTTAGAATGAGGTGTTACATCTTAAGTCAAGAAGGCACACCCATTGTATTTTTTAATGAGAAGTTACATGTGTCTACGAGAAAATATTACCTATGATCTTAAGTTTTATACTGTAGTCATCTTTAAGACATTGGAATGCATATTTTTTGGTTTATTCTTTCATTTAATATACTAACCATCAAGCCCTCAAATACATACAAAATGAAGCCAAGTTAAGTAAAAGGCATGCATCTTAGGTTGAATACATGCAATCCTTTGATTTTATAGTGATGTATAGGGATGTTCTAAGTAATATCATGCCTAATGCATTATGTAGTAGATAAGAGGTTCTTAGTACCATGTATGCATGTTTGTGAGTATACAAGCTCACAGACCATAGATTCCTTTGTCGGTTCCCAACTTACGAGGGTAAATATAAGAATTGATTTTATTTTTTAATTAAAAAATGAAATCATGACTTCATTATAATTGTAGTAGATAGTTTCTAAATCATTTTATTACTTGTAACAAAACTAGTGATGCATATTATTTCTAAATTTATACTTTGAAAATGTTTTAAAACTCCATGGAATCCCTAAGAGTATAGTGAGTGATAAGGATGTAAATGTTTTTGAGATTTTTGTGTCAATATCACTCCAATTTTAAATCTTAACAACCTTATCACTCTATGAATTGATATTGTTATCATTTCATTCATCAGTTTGTGGTGTTAGAGATAGAATATGAGGCTTTTTCTATGTGGTTGAAGTGTTGAAGTTGAATGAGTTGGTAAATTAGAATTTCGGTCCATTTGTTAAAGCAAAAAGATGATGAAATTTTCAATGGTCCTTAGACTTGTATAAAATAGGATTTGAGGACATTATGACCTTGTATGAAAATGATGGGGACTTCGATCAGGTTTTGGAAAGGGTTAAGGATTTCACAACTTATGATGACTATCTTTTCAAACTTAATGATGATTTTGTTCCTCAAAACTCTTTAAGGGAAGCAATTCTTAAGGAGGCCCATGGTTAAGGCCTAGCTAATCACTTTAAAAGAGACAAAACCTATGAATTGGCAAGTAGGAATTTCTATTGGCCAAAGATATAGAAAGAAGTTTCAAGACTTATTTGATGGTTGTAATACTTGTAAACAATCCAAAATGAGCTCATAACCATATATGCCTTTTGTTGGTTCCCAGCTCACATGGTAGATGTAAGTATTGCTTTCATTGTTGACTTACAAAAACCAAAGTGAAATTATGACTCCATTATAGTTATAGTAGATAGGTTCTAAAAATGGCTCATTTTATTGCTTTTAACCAAACTATTGATGCATTTCACATTCTGAATTTATACTTTGAAAATGTTATAAAACTTCATGGAATTCCTAGGATATAGTGAGTGATAATGATGTAAAGTTTTTGAGACATTTGTGGCAAGGTTAGGGATTACCTTGAAGTTCAATATGATCTTTCATCTCCAAATAGATGGAAAAACCGAGGTGGTCAATGAAAGATTGAACAATATTTTGAGAAGTTTCCTGCAGGGGAATGTGAAGAATTGGGATACCTTGTTGCCTCATGGTGAATTTGCCTACAATAATTCAAAGAGTAACATTACCAATTTTCGACTACATTTTGAACATTTTTCTTATCTTGCTAAAAAATAATCCAACATTTAAGGTTTCGAATACCGTATAATCCATTTCACAGCTTACTAATGTTCCTTGCTAGGATTATGCATCTACTTGCTCATAACTCCAACTGCTTGTGAAATGTCTAGTCTCATGCACACCATAAGATACATCAAGCTACCCGAAACATTTACGTAAGGAAACTTCAACATGTATTCCTTTCTTTGGCACATGAGCTACACTGAGTTTGAAGTAAGAGGTGTACTAACGGGCTTGGTCTTGTCATCTATACCAAAACACTTTAGTATCTTTCTTAGATATTATTTCTGAGTCATACAAAGTCTCCCCAGTTTCCTATCAATAGATATCATCGTGTCGAGAATCTTCTTTGCCTTGCCTAGATCTTTTATTTCAAATTCTTGATTCAATTGATACTTCATCTCCTCAATTTCTTCTTTATTCTTTAAAGCTATTAGCATATCATCGACATAAAGAAGAAGGTAAATGAAAGAGCCATCTTGCAGCTTGCGTAAACATGCAATCATCGTATTTACTTCTTGTGTAAATTTGCCCTTGGATATAAGATTACATAACATATTTTCTTTTCCAATAATTTTGAATCCTCTAGCTGAGTCATTAGATTTCGTTTTCTAAATCTCCACGTAAAAATGAAGTTTTTACTTTCAATTGAACTAGTTCCAAATCAAATTGTGTCACTAAAGCCAACAAAATTAGAATAGAGGAATGTCTTACAACTAGAGAAAATACTTCATTATTATCAATTCCCTCCATTTGACCGTAGCCTTTACATGATTCAATTGTCTTCTTTCGCTTTGGTGGATTGACTAGAATCCATGTCTAATTCTTATAAAGGGACTTCATTTCATCATGCATAGCTTTCCTTCACTTTACTTCTTTTGAACTTTTGATAGCATTTTTAAAAGTGGACGAAATGCTATCATTTGAGATGCATAGGCCACCATATCATCATAACGAGCAGGCTTCCATATAGTGGTTCTATTAATAGTTTATGCTAAGTTCAATTTATTAATACTTAAATATTTTTTTCAAAATTTAAATTAGTTATAACATTTATCAAATTAATAGTTCAAAATATTGAACTTTATAACTTTGTATAAGTAAATATAATAAAAATTATTGTATATAAATTTGATAATCGAAAAATTATTTATTTTCTATATTTTGTATAATATTTGTATTTCTTACATATTAAACAACGGAATTTCAAAATATTTTCTTATTTTAATTACCATTTCGTCCAAAATTTCAAGAAGATTTAGTGTAAAAATGAAATATCCTTAGAAATTTTTATGAAAATAACCTTTTAATCAAATTGATACAAAATATAAGAACTTAAAAATCATATTTACAAAATAAAAGGATGAAGTAATAATATAATACAAAATCCAAGTATTAAATAAATTTTCATATAACGCCATATTGTACATATTATATAAAATGACACAATTAACAGAATTGTGAATTGAAAATTATTAATTATCTATCGTGCAAATGTAATATTACAATTGACAATTTTAAAAAATAAAAACTATTATATGAATGCTAAACATACATATTTATATTAAAAAATTTTAATTAATAAAATCAAATAAAATGCGCATGGGCGAGGAGTAATTTGGTTAATTCTAATGATTGCATTTTTCATAAATATAAGAAATTAGCATGTTCAAGTTTATCATGCCATTTATCATAGAATTCAATCAGAAAAGCAGAAGAACATGCATTTTTATTGTTTTTCATAATAGCATACACGCAAAAAAAATGGCACATTGCAAAAATAGCTCTTCCCCACTAGCACATTGTTCTGGGTCATTGCAATTTTTACCTTATTTGCAGCACGTCGTTCTTGGTCATTGCAATTTTATCAAATTCAATGGCTACCTTATTTGCAGCTTTTCCTAACAGAAATACAAGCAACAGTAGTAGTAGCAGAAATAATAGTATTTGATAATTGAGTTCAACTACTATTATTTATCAATTGATATGCACAACTAAATCAAACATCCATTTTGATATTGTAAACTATATGGAGGTCATTCTTATTCCTAAGGTCATCAACTAGAAAGTATTTGATAATTTAGACTAATTAGTGTATGTAATATAGTCTTTAAAGTGATGGCAAACTCGTTAAAGCATATTTTGCCAAAAAATTATAGGGGAATAATAAACTAGTTTTGTCCCACGTAGATTAATCACAAACAATATAGCTGCGGATGAGGTGATCTACTCAATGAAATGAAAGGCATTGGATGAGAAGTGGATAAAAGTTGGAGAAGGAATAGTTTGAGGACTATGTATGGGATAGTATAGAACAAAGAAAAAAAAGACAAATTAAAGCAACTATTTGAAATCAAGCAAATTGAAAACTTTATATAGGAAATGGCAATAGAAGAAAAAGGATGGTATGTGTTAGAATATTTTATTATGAGGGAATCCTTAGGCCTAATTTACACTCACATTCTAGAATAAGATGTCCAATGGTATTGTGGAGGATGAGTTGGTAACTAATTTTTGTTATTGACTTTGAAAATTTAGAAATCTTAAAAGGTAGTTAAAGTGTGATAATATTCTATTCTATGCATTTATTTCTAAAAATGAAAATAATAAAGACCAATGAGAATTAAGAAGAGTGTAAAGAAGGCAAAGGCTAGTTGGGGTGTGGTCCTAATAATTGAAACAACATTACACGTGGGATGTATTGTTGTTGACCACGTTTCCACTTCTCCATTTGTGATTGCTGATGTGGTCCACAATTTCCTTTTGTTCCTATCTCATGTGGGAATGGTAAAGGAATTTTGGTATTGGTTAGAGCATCTCATGAATTGCTACAATTTAATACTTTTATTCCATACATCAATTATAATGTATTCCTCAAAACTAGTTGTAATGCTTATTTTGAAAAAATTTTATAAAACATAATAATTCAGGCTTAAAATTAAAGAAAATTATTTTTTTTTTATAAAAGTCATTTAAATAATTAATACAAATTATTTTTTTGAATTGTGAAAGAATCGAAAAATACCTCAAGAATTATTTCCCAACACAATCACTAATGGAAAATGTTAATTGTTCTCCTTGTACATGTTTAATCCAACTATGATTTGTAAACGAAAAAACAAAAGATTGGGATTTATGATTTTAATTTCTTAAGCATAATTCTACGGAGTTAATTAAGAAAAAGTAATTTCCTCATGAAAAATTAGTAACAAGATCTCCCAATACTATACTCACCCTGTACTAACAAAAACATGTTTTATGTATTATAAATTACTCTATCCTTTCAAAAATATAAGTCCATTTTTTTTGCCTTAAAATATAAATTTCTCTCTATACTTGACTTGTAGTAAATGCTATATAAGATTACCTTTTATAAATGAGTAAAATGAATATTTTAAATATTTTGTCTTTCAAAATGAATTTATCCGATTCGAACGAGTATTAGTCTAGATATGATTATGACTTAAAAGTTTTGCTCATAATTAAAATTCATTCAGATTATTTTGTGGTTAATTTAAAAAAAATAAAATTATCATGTTTACTTTAATCAAAATTAATTATAAATGGGAAATTTTATACTCTTTTAAAAAGAAACAAACATATATTTTGAGAGGGAAGTAGTATAATTGAACAAAAAATTTTAGGGTATAAACAGTCAAAGATGGGAATTATAGGCAGCCCATTTAATAAATAATAATGGGTGTGTAATGACTTCTGTGTAAAAGAGAGTTGAACTAAGGTGGCTTGTGATTTCAGCAGTCAAACTCATAATCCCATATTAATGAATTAAATAATTAATTAATTATATAGAAGGTGGGTAGCTTTTGAATTAGGACTCGTGTTGCGTTTTCTGGTTGGCTAACATAAATTTAATGAAATATCCAAAACCAAAATGTCAATGTCACGAGATTGAGTATTGTTTTAATTGCACTACCGCATATTAAGCGGCTCAAAATACTTGTATATTTCTACTCCATTGCTCAATGCTCATGCTTATATGCTTCAAAACTGAAAATGATGCCTTCTCTTTTTCTAATTTACAAATCTATTGCTAATAATAGGATAGGAGGCTATATTATATTGTGAATCCAATAAGCCTTTATATTTTGTTGCCAAACTAACTTTTTCTTTTTTTAACACTTTCGTTAGATATTTATTATGTATTTTTATTATATTTAAAAGTTTTTTTACTTAATTCTATTTATTAATTATAACATAATTGTTAGTTGGCCTAACCCATCAGGTTGAACAATAAAAATTAGAAGGTATTTTGAATTCCACATTAATCAGAGGAGAAGGATGATATGATGTAAAATTTTTTTATAATAATAATTTTTATAATAAAAAATCTGGTTGTACAGTGATTCAAGGATTAGGCTGGCTCATTTAGCGGTTTGGTTTGAAAAACATTGCTAAATTTTAATGTATTGCAATTGCTATGCAAATGGCTCTCAATTATTAGTACAAAAGGGGACAAAAAAAAATCTAAATGCTTCTTTTGTTCTTTTAAAAAGAAAAAGCAAAAGAAACATGCTTAATTCCTTTACATTCATTTCCTTCAGTTTGCTATTCATGTTTGAGATTCCAGCCATAGTGATGAAATAAAAATTACATTTGATCAATGCCATTCATCAACTTGAAATTTTTGCTATAATCAGAATATTTTGATTTTACCTTAACATCAATGAGGCATGAATTCTTTTCTTTGAATGTATCAAGTGAAGATGCTTGGATCTGCAAATTGCACAATTCTTCTTTTTTTTTTTTTTTTTTAGTATGAGAGAGAAATTATTTGGGATCTATCCTTACATTATACATGCATTTACTATTACCCACAAAATAATATAAGGATGCTCTCAGTTATTAGAAAAAAAAAAATCAATTAAGTTTGCAGTAATATATTACAAGAGTTAATATATGATATATTGCTTTAGGGTTTAAGGGATCCAACCATTATGTATAGGAATTTCTTTCTTAAACATATCCAAACTAGGTTCCGAACTAGGCCGTCTAAGTAAATTACGGGCTTAGGCCTAAAGACTAATCCTCATAATTAGGTTGGAGTAGAAGAATTTCACAATTTGAGCAGTCGTGATGGTGGGAAGTGTAGCTGCTTATACCAACTTTGTGAAGTAATCGATAGCGATCACTAACAATTTTGTAACAAGAATTGAACTTTGAATTGATTTCAATCAAATGAAAGATAGAATTACATAAAATTGAATTACAACAGAAAGTTGATGGATGTCGAATCCACCAAAAATAATAACCCGCTCTCCTACAAAACAAACTTGTAAATAGGATGAGAAGGGTCGAACCCTAAGAATTAGTTTGTCGTAAATAACCAGAATTGAAAATAAAAACAAATAAAGTAAAGGAGAATTAAAAATAAAAAGGAAATTAATTAATTGAAAAATTAAAATAAGCGACAGAAATTAATAATAAATTAAAACGATAGAAAACGAATTCAGTTAAGGCATATCTCGGCGAGAAACTCGATTCGATTGATCTTTGATTTCGAGAATGGTTCCTTAATTCATATTACAGATAAGTTATAGCTAGGAAGAACGTCAACCCAACCAATTCTATCTTAGTAATAGGTTGCTAAGATACGATCTAATAACAACCCCTAATTAACTAGTAATCCTAAGTACGACGAAAGATTTAACCATTAATTGCATTAAAAGCTAGTACAACCCTACCCAGATTAACAGAAACTACGATTATCCATTTAAATCTAATTACATATTCTTCTTTAAGATAACCCAAAAAGTTCTACCCAATCAGATTATATTAATTACTACTCTATCGATCTAACCACACAATTACGGATTTGATTTTATCGAATAGCTATGGAAATTGCTATCAAACAAACAACGGACCCTGTTAATTCATTCAATAGAAATTCGCTAAGGGATATATTTTCCCAATAAATCACAGAAAGAATATAAATGCAACATAAATTAAGAAATTCAATTAAGTTTAATAATCTCACAATCGAAATCAAACTTCTACCTTGGTTTAAGCCTTAACTAAACAAAAGGAACTAGCCACACATGGCTATGACAGAAAACATGATGAAGAAGAAGAAAGAATTGTGAAAATCAGCTATCTTCAAGTAAATCCCGTAACCCTAGTTTCTGGTGGCAAAAAGTGTCTATAGAAAGCCCTAAAAATGACTTAAATATATCCCAAAAGGTAGGGTCAACTAATATAATAACAGGACCCACTAAAATTAATAATAAATTGGTCTTCCAGGCTTTAAAACAAGCAGAAATAGCCCTTAAAATATTCGGGCCAGCAGACCTTTTAAAATAAATTGCATCTCCCGTTTTCCGCTTAGTCTCGCCCACAGCTAAAGATCGGATTGCCTTCTGCAATTTCATCCCGAAAAATTCAGCAGTTTATATTTTTCTTCAAAACACTTCAATTATGCTCATTTTCGCTCCATTCACGCCAAATCCAACTTTCCTAGCGCAAAAGTAATAAATCAATTAAAATCACATTTTTAAGCACAAATAACGCAAAATCATCACAAATATAGTAATAAAAATAAGTTGGATTTGCAAGCTATCAAATTTCCCCATGCTTGTCCTCAAGCATGACTTATAACTCGAAATCTAATCCATATAGGAGACCACAACTTCACATCGAAACTTAATTCAACATATGCAAAAAACGCAAACAACACAACATCGCAATTGGATACCGAACCGTCAAAATCATCCCATCATCGTGAACTCAATCGAAAAAGGTTACACTAAAAGTTCTTAAAACACTCACGCACACATACGAAGTTTGAATCAACAAATGTTTTATCGAGCAATAATCAAAGCATATAAAATACATTTTCATAGCTTCAAGAAAATCAATTAATGAACAACCATAGCTCTCCTCGCAGTTCCCTCTCCACTAATGTAGGACAAGTCTCAACCAAGGATCATTAGGTCTTTTATATGGGTTAGGCTAGGGTGATGGTTACAAAAGAAAAGGATAACGTAAGGCTAAAGAATAACAAGAAAATAAGTTTTTTTATTTAACTGCAAAAGAACGATGCACAATGTAATTTACCTTTAGTACTTAGGTAAAATAGCAACTCTATAAAGAAAATAGCAGCTTTTTTGTTTTAATTAATTTTTCATACTGCTTCTTTTTTCTCTTTATTTTCTATTCTTCTTTATTTTCTTTTTTTTATAATGATGAATAAAATTGCAGCTTTTTTTTTTTAATTTTGCTACTTTTTTTCCCTTATTTTCTTCTCTTTTTTTTTTCTTTTTTTAACAATGAAGAAGAGACATTCGCAAACCCAATAGTAGCCTAGAAGCTCAAAAAGATTTTTGTGCTGAAGTTTCACAATTAATATAACTTCATCATATTTTTTTTTAATAGGAAACTAAAATTTATACAATTAGTTACAAATCACGCAAGCCATGGGGCTATTTATTCCCAGAAACTAAACTCAAAAATAATAATATTAGCAAAAATGCATTTTACGTCAAATCTTAACAACTTACTTATGCATGCTCAACAATAATTAAGACAAATTTTCTTGTTCAAGGGTGGTAGGCAAAGGGCTTTTTGGGTTATATGGTTATTGTGACATCCTTGACCAAAAACATACATCTTTTTGACGTCATTTTATACATTTTATGCATTTTTGTTTAAATGCATTAGAGTATGACATGATATATGGCATTTACATGAAATATATAATTTGGGAAATGATTATAAATGAGTTAAAAATGATAAATAAGAATGGTTTTAAGTTCGTTTATCGTCGAAAGACATAAACGAAGCTAAGTAGGGTTTTCGGACCTGCGCGATCGGAAAATGCCGAAATCGCGTCAAATATGAGTCAAATGATTTTGATGTGATTTTATATGATCACATACATGATTTAAAGAGTTTTGGGACTAAAATTATACGACAACGTCGTACGGTTTTAGTTCCGTAAAAATCGTCGAGCTTCGGACTTGGTTTAGGGCACCGGTCGAACTGCGATAAATTTTCGGATTCCGATTTTTATGAAATTTCATACACATGTTATACTATTTATTTTGACACCGAAAAAAATTTTTAAGCTGGTGCTGGAGTGATTTGGGGGCTGGAATTAAAGAAAGTTAGATGTGAAGGAAGTAAATAAAAGTAAATAAAAATATTTACTAAAGGTATTATATAATAAAAGAGATATTTTCATGCAAAAAAAAATTGGCAAGCAGCTGCTGGCTGTTAATGATGTTTTTGGGTCTGGAAAGCTTAGATAAAGAGGTGGATAAACTTGAGTTTGGTTAGTTTTGGTAAGAGAAAACACAAAGAAGAAAGGAAGAGAGAAAAAGAAAGAGAAAGAAAGAAAATAAGGAAGAATTAGGGAAAACCTTAGCAAATCTTTACATCCAACTGTTTTGGTATGTTTTTAGGTTGTGTATGATGTGTTTAGAAGTGTTAAATTGGTTAGAAAAGGGCTGGAATTCGTGTGTGAAGTGAAACAAAATTCTGGGTAGAAATTCTAAGTATAGAGGCAGTTTTGAGGTTGCTACTTTGGAGGGTTATATCTTCCAAATGGTGAATCTTATGTGAATTGTGGCTACATAGGTTTGTAGAGGGTATGTTTGTGTAGAGGTTGGTCTTTTTAGTTTTCCAGAAAGCCACCGGAGGTGGCCAGAAAAGTTGCTGGAAGTTGGGCTGAGAGATAGGCAAATTCTGGGTTCTGGGTAGGCAGTGTTGAGAAGCCAACTTTGAGGGCTCATATCTTTTTATCCAGAGGGTTTCTGGGAATTGTGTTCCGATGGTTAGCTAGAGGGTGTGTAGAGGAAGAGAAAGGTTGTCTTAGTTGGCCGGAAAGCCACCGGAGGAGGGCATAAGGTCGTCGGGAAGTTGGCTGGAGAGTCAGCTTTTCTCGGCAGGAAGGCAGGCGGGCCAGGCGGGCTGGCACGCAGGATCAAACGACACAGTAGGCGTGCGTTTTGATCCAGGCGCGCGCGGCTGCGGGGAAGTCTGCGCAGGCGTGGAAAATTACACGCGCAGTGCCTGAATTTTGGTAAAATTGCTTTTCTGGTGCCTGAATTTGATTATTTTTGTTTTGAACCCTTGAACTTTAAATGTTTATACAATTTAGCCCAATAACATGAATTTTACATTGTTTTCAATTTAGTCTAGCAGATTTAAATTATAAAAATTATGATTCAGCCCCTGAAGTTTTTGGAACTGTGCAAAATACCCCTCCTGGGAAGAATTTGATATTTTGGAAAATTACATTTTGGTCCCTCAATTTTTAATAATTGCACTTTTGGCCCGGAAACTTTTATAAATTATGTTTTAGCCCTTCCAGCCTAATTTCGACGTCCTGAATCCGTTTTTGTCGTCAGAAATTCATTTGGAGATTGTTTTAAGGCTGAAAATTCAGATTTAAAATGTTTAGCTAAGGAATTTAAATATGAAATTGGATTTAATTATTTATATGGTTT
>CANUEY010253364.1:0-16765 GCA_948099555.1 Croton setiger
TCCCAAAACTCTTTAAATCACATATGGAAACATTTAAAATCATATCAAAATCATTTGACTCATATTTGACGCGATTTCGGCGTTTTCCGATCGCGCAGGTCCGAAAACCTTACTTAGCTCCGTTTGTGTCTTCCGACGACAAACAAGCCTATAACATAGCTTGAAATTATCATTCAAATCACATATTATCATATTCAAAACATATCCAAATTATTTACTTTAAAGTATTGCGCGTTTCCGACATTTTTCGGTCGCACGAGCCAAAACCCTAATTGGCTTCGTTTTTGTCTTTCGATGATAAACGAACTTAAAACCACTCTTGTTTATCATTTTTAACTCATTAATAATCATTTCTGAAATCAATTATTTCATGTAAATGTCATATAGCATGTCATATTCTAATGCATTTAAATAAAAATGCATGAAATGCGTGAAATGATGTCAAAATGACGTATGCTTTTGGTCAGGAGTGTCACATCAGGCTGCCAAAAAAGTTGCAAAATTATAATTTTGGCTACATAAAACCTGACATACTTTTTAAGCTTCCAAAAGGTGCAAAATCATAATTTTGGCTACAAATAGCCCAACAGTCTTTTCAAGCTGCCAAAAGACGCAAAACAGACAATTACTCTCACACTCATACATTAAGCATCCCATTTTCTTTTCTTGCCTTTAAATAGATTTCTGAACTACATTGACCTTGATTTCCAATTAAAAAAAAAAATGTAGGCATATTTTGGATTTCACCCCCTGAATAGCAGACCCAAAACCCAAAACTCTTTGTTTTGGTTCCCCTTCTTCTATTCTTATTTATTTCTAAGCTTGTTTAACCAATCAACCGAAATGAGTCTAAGAACATATTCTGGAATTCTCTTTGATTTCGCTAACTTGTGTCTTATAAATTGGGCGAATTAATTGAAACCAAGTCAATTAGGTTTTCCTAGTTTTATCTTAATAAAAAATTAAGTGCAGACTCCAATTTTGACGTGCAACAATTTTCGACCATTTAAAAAAATCAAGGTTTATAGTTTGGCGACTTCGTTAGGGACTTAATTTTAATAAAAAATAAATTGAATTTCATGTATTTATCAAGTTGGAATGTAAATAATCTAAATTAATCGAATTTTGAATATCTTAAAAATTTTAATTACAATATTATATTTACAGAATATTTATCTAAGTTTTAGTTACGCATTAATTTATGATTTTTAATTTTATATTAAGAATATTAATTACAATATCAATTTTTGTTTACAACTATATTTTGTTTAGTTTATGGATAGTTTAACATGAATTGACTAGTTTAAGAAAAAAAAATTATATATATAAAATAGGATCTTTTAGCAAAGCTGGATTCATGACGGGCCTAAAAAGAAGGGTAGACATTCCACATGGTCCCAACTTTTGCTAGTTGTATGCGTACAAACCTAGCACATGGACTTTGGAACCCATACCCAATTTATCAGGAAAATGAATTATTATTTGTTAAGATTTAAACACTGCTTCTTGCTGCTATTGTCCTCTTTATGTAAGCCCTCTCTTCTTTTCCCATATTTTCTTCAAACTATCATCTTAGCATTCATCTAAGAGTTTATATATATAAAATAAATTAACAAAAGGTCACACCCTCATAATACTGTTGCATTAAAACTTAATAAAAATGTTTTAGTGCTTCCATATTAAGCCCCTGTTTAGTTTTGCTGTACTCGTTGATTGTAGATTGCAGTTTTTATAGCTAATAGCTATTGGTTGATTTTGGTTATTATTAGATAAAAATTTAATATGTTCCGGTTAAAATATGAAATTAGCAATAATATATAATATATAATTTAATTACTTTTCTAGTTGATCATATAATTTTTATTTTATATATAATATTTAATATATTATTCATATTAAACTTTAATAATTATTAGATATTATTATTATTGTTAATTAAAATTAATATTTTAATATTAATTTTATAAAATTTAAGTTATAATTATTTTATTAAAGTGATACTAATAAGAAGCAACTACAAGTTGAAATGAAAAACCTATATATTGGAGTTGATAGAATTGGTAGCTTATAGAGTTTTCAACCGATGTGAGTTGTTGAATTTATTAAACTTAATCATATGTTATGTATCTGACAACTATCAATTTCATGAAACAATTACATCAAAACGCATTTAAAAAAAAAAAAAATAAAACACAAAAGTTAGTATTGTTTAAGATAAATAAGAAAAACTCTGAAATAGATATTTTAATTTTCAAATTTTTTTAATGTTTGATTTGTAAGTTAAAGAATTGACCCAATTGATACTAACATAAACTTTATTTTCTAAATAAATTAAGAAAATTATTATTTGTTTAAACCTTCGCCCACTTAATTTTCTTTTTTTTTTATTATTTACAAAAAAGTAAATAGCTATATATAAAATAAATGGATATCTTTTTTTATGAATTAATATTGGATATCCAATTTTCATAGCGTTAATATTAGTTATTTTTTGCCAGTTTGATTAGTCATTCTATCTTTTACGAAGATAGTCGAATGTGAGGTACTCAAAAGATAGCTATTCTTACTGTATTGTTCGTTTCATTAGTGATTTTTATAATTGATTCTTATTAAATTATGGGACTAAAAATGAAAAATATTTAAAATAAACGTAATATACTTTTACTAATATTTGGTAGTGCATATTTCCTATACCATGATTCCAATACTTTTACTAATATTACTGAAACCTATGTGACAGAGACAACAAGATACTTTCACTTTTTCAACATTGTTAAGGAAATGAAATTAAAAAACAAAAATACGCTTAAATAATAATTAATTAATTGTGTAAATGAAAGATTATGCTAATTAGGTGTGGCATAATATAGAAGTTTCATATAATAACAGAAAGAATACGTAGGTAAAGAAATAGGAGAAACAAAAATTAGTGGGACAACACACAAACTAATGATAGATGTTATAAATATTATTGGAGAATGGAAATGTCCAGTCCACTATCTATCTATCTATCATTTCATTACTATTTCTTTTTTCCTCTTATTAACACCAAATAATTAAAAACCGCGTGCTCTCACTTTTCCCACCCTCATCCACACGTTTCAGTGACATCACAAAAACATGAATTATTTTGGTTTATTAGTCTAAAAATGGTGAAAGGAAGGTACCAAATAACTAATTGTATGATTCAAGCATGCTACATACTGAAAAAGAAATTCACTTTCAAAGCCAAATCTAAAATTATAAATGTATGGTCAACATTTTGAGTTTTGTCTCTCGAAAAAAACCTACTCTGACTCGAAGGAAAATTAGTTTGAATGTGATTATGGCTTAAAAGTGTCTTTCAAATTAGAATCTGTCCAAAATATCTGGCGGTTAATCTAAAAAATATCAGTAAATGAATATTAATAAATATAAAAACATGTCAATAAACGTCAACTGAAATATATAAAAATTGGTCAATAAGAGTTAATAAATAAATATAAATACAAGATGATAAATATATACATAATTTAATATAACTCAATTCAAGTAAATAAAATTTGTAAATAATGTATATACAGGTTAATAAGTATAAATAAACATTCAAATGTACAAATTGAGGACCCTCCTATAAAATTACTTCATCTTTAACCTGTGTTCAATAATTTTTTTTAAAACATTTGAGTTAGAATATCAATACAAATTAATAAAAGATAAATACAAATAAATATATATACAGTGTAATACAATATATCATTAAATCGCTTTTTTGAAAACTATAGAAAACATGATACTAAAAGTCAAACATGTCAGGTCAGGTAATCTTTTTATTGTAGAAACTCTAATAAATGCTGGTGATTAAAAAAAAATTAAGTAGTGATAAAATTTAACAAATTATATGTCATCGAAAAGCTTTTGGCATGTATTTTCCTTTTGCGATCTCACTTCTATCAGATTCCGTCGAATTTAGTCAAAAAGAGCAAAAAAAGTTCAATGGGGGCGACTTACGACCTTTTTTTTGGCCAATGAATGATGGCAAGTTAGGTTGTCAAATGTTCCTCATCACTTGGATTTTTGACCGATGGTCTCAAATCATAATTTCATCGTTGATAATTGATGCAAAGTGGCCTAAAAGATTTTTAGATAAAAAATAACCGAAGTGCGATCTGATATAAACTTGCGCTTTTTGCGACCATTTGCCGGAGGTCTATGCCGGTTGAGCTTGTGCTCGGATGGGCTGGCAATTGGTGATGCCGATTGGCCCATTCCAATGGCGTATGGAAGCGATCAAAGGTGAGAAGAAACTGAGGGCAGTTCATGTCAATAACTTTGTTTTCATAATTTTTCTAATCTTTTGTTGTTTTTAAAAAATAAAGGCTTAATTATAAAAGGAAAAAAAAAAGCTATTTTGATATTTTTAATTGAAACAAAGTTGTCCAAGAAAAATATAAAGGTTGACAAAGTCCACCACACCAAGACAAAATGTGAAATAGTTTTTAGGTGTTTGTTTGAATTGTTAGAAATTTGAAATGTAAGCGACTATCATGTTAGCCTTTATATTATAGCATTTGCTGGTACTCTTTTTTAAGCATTACTATTCAGTTTTTTGTTTGTTTGATTTTAGAGTAATGTCTATGAATTCAAATAACAGTTTTGGCTTTGCATATATTTGAAATGCAAAGAAAGTCGAACAACTTCCTTTATAGAGAGGTCCAATCCCACCTCTTTTTATGTATGAAACTGAGAAGATTCCCCCTTTTTTTTTTAATTTGTTAATTTAAAAATGCCTGCAACTCTCAAGTTGTATGTCAACACGTCTAGATTTTCTCAAAATTTTAGTCTACAATTGACTTTGATTATTGTAACCTCATAACTCATATACTTACTATACCCTAACATTGATACTATATTACTTTTATTTCAGATATAATATCTTATAGAAATAATATAATTATTATTTTTTTCTTAATGTTTTAAACTAAATATGATGTTTATTATGCAATAAAAAGTTGAAGCATCGGAAAATAGTGAAACAAGAGAATTTAATTTACAATAAGTTTACCGTTGTTTATTTTATGTTTTTTTTCCCCCATATTACTTCGTCTTGTGTTGAGAATTTTGTTGCATATCTGTTATGATGCATAAATCTGCATTAGATCCACATGAAGTTCCAAATCAATCATTTTTCTTTTGTTCTCTTATTTATTAGTATTGTTGAAATTAAACTTGTTTTATTATAATTTTATTTTCTGCTTTTATTAGGGTCGTGCTGCCATGTCAAGAGTTAATAGTCGTCTTTTAGTTAGTTTTTTTAAGCAAATCTCATATTAAAAAACCTAATCCCCTGGTTTACTTTGGGGTTTATGAATTTTACCAAATTAGGTTTATGGAAAATGACCTATTTTACATGAAGATTAGGTGCACAATCATGTTAATGGAACAAAAGAAACTATCTTGTCCAACTATTTTGAATCTAGAAACTAAAAGAAAACATAATAAACTCTTGTTGAGATGAATTCTATCCTCTTTCACTAAACAAACCTTATCATATGTAAGACTTTAAGAGAAGTCTACCATGCTTTAACCGTATATAACTTTTGGCTACATCTCGAGTGGCAAACAAGTGCGTATTCAAGATCTCAAAAAGAATGACAAACATTTGCTCAAAGAAGCAAAGCTTATTTCCATCTCAAAAACAATGATAAACACATTTCATTTACCACATCTTGAGGAATGAGTTTCAACCATTACATGCTCAAAATACCCAAGTCAAGTCCATTACTGTTTGGCATGATGAATTGGGACATTCAACTTTTGATTTAGTATCGAAACATATAAAAGTGATGTTATACATGTGTTCATGCATTTTCATAAACAAGTTCCTTTCAAATAACTTCAATCTGACTAGGCAATAGTAAACAACTGTTCATACGTATCTTCAAGATCATGGTATTCTTCATAGGGTAGCTTCTTTACATACTCATGAACAAAATGGTTATGCTAAGAGAAAAATTTTACATGTTATTGATGTTGCCAAACACTCTTTCCTTTTTGGAATCACAACATTAACTTTAATTATTGAACTTCATAGTTACCATGATTCAAATGCAACTGTACCTTCTAATGTTATGAATTTAGTCGGCGATACTCTTTGTGTTGGGTTACATGTCAATTCTACTATTACTAATAGTTCTAATGCGCCCGATCAAACTCATTTTATGCGTTTAATTCTACTCTAATTAGGAAGAAACATTTTAGTTATCTATTGGAACTTTAAAGCATCTCTCTTCTTCACTTAGTATGGTAGAATTTAGATGTTACTCACAAGCTTAAAAGTTCAAGGAATTGCAAAAAGCTATAGACACTTTATTTAATGCTCTAATTAATAATAACACATGGATTCTAGCTCAAACCTTATAACGGTAATGTTCTTCTATTCTAGATGTTGATCATGCTCAACTTGTTCCAAAGATATTCAATCTGATTCCCATTTAATGCCTTTGTGTGAACATCACTCAATTGTTCTTCTATTCTTATGTATCCTGTCTCTATTACTCTAGCTTCAATTTTCTCATGCACAAAGAGACAATCAATCTCTATATGCTTAGGGTGCTTATGATATACCGGATTTGAAGCAATATGAAATGCTACTTGATTATCACACCATACCTTTTCTGGTAGAGTGATCACTATTCTAACTTCTGTTAATAGATGATAAATTCATATGATCTCACAAGTAGACTGAGTCATGACTCTACACTCATATTATGCACTAGATCGTGATACAACACACTGCTTTTTACTTCTCCATGACACTAGATTCCCTCCTACCCACAAAGATACAATAGTCTGTAGAAGATCTTCTATCTTCCTTGGATCTAGTCTAATTTGCGTCAAAAAAACAACTAAACTAAATATCTCTTAGAGTATGAGAAAATATTTTTCATATGATATTAATTCCATTAATGTGCTACCAAACTAATTTGTATTTTTTACATATAAACGTGTTCTTTTTTAAAAAAAAAAAAAATTCTATTTTGACAATTATCATTGAATGAATTTAAGAAAGTCAAGCTCCCACCCTTATTCAAGACTGGTTACGCCATTGAAAACATGTAGAATTTGATTACCATTTTGTTCGAGTGGCCATAAAAGTTTGTAAAAAAATTCTTATCTATCAATTGAAGATTAAATTAGGGATATTTTCACCAAATCATTGTCCACATAACGATTTCTTAATTTAGGAGATAAGCTCAGACTTAAGGATTTTATGAGGAAATTCTTTCATAGACTATGTCTAATGGACCAAGCAAATATGATGTAAGTGTTAATTTAGTTTTTAATTGTAAAAAAGACATTAATGTCTTAAAATAGAGTAAAAAAAATAAAAATTATAATTGGCTTAGTTTATGATGTCTACTTAAACCGGGGGTCTAGACAAATAGTTTCCGAATTTTATGCTTGAATATTGATAAGATCGGTTTAATATTTGAAATCATATTCACAGCTTAGTGTAAATAAGATAAGAGTTTCTCATGATTATCATTAAATATCATTCACTTCAAATTATAAGTTTGAATTAAAATTAGCTCATTATATGTACATGTAATAAATCTGGTATCCTAATTTTAATTTGTAGCATAATGGTTACTAGGTTGGTACAATACTCTAAGTTGGGTACTAGGAATGAAATTAGCCCTTTATTTATTTAATTACAAACTTGGTTTTGGTTTTTAATAATAATAATAATAATGTACGTAGCTTAAGAGGAATGCAAGAAAATACGTGAAATCTACCTTTTTTAATTTTTACTCGTATTATATTATAAAAAAATACTATTTGACTTCAACTTTTTTAACCATGGTAGTGAGGTGTAGGAGTGGGATGGAGTGGAGTAAATGTAATCTCACAATTCCTGGACGCTTCAAACACAAGCAACGACAGGTGGATGAGCTGCCGCTTTCAGAAGATGACCGTCGCACGTGTGTTACGCGTCGCCCCTTTTATTTACACGTGTACTCAAACCATTATATTAATCATCATTTTGTACAAGATTTATATGCTAGTCCATTTTACGATTTTAATAGTCTCTTCTTATCAATTTTCGTTCATTATACGTTAAATTTATAAATTTAAATATTTATTTTTTCAAATTAAATAATTAGTTAGAATATATCGCAAATTAATTAGTAAAACTTAGAAGCATATGAGTATTTAAAGTATTCAAGAGGAAAAAATTATGAAGTTTTGATTATAATAAGAACTAAGCACTGATATATGAATAACTAAACTTATTTACCATTTCCAAAATAAATAAATAAATATTTACAATAACAAAAATCAATCCGGTTTTTGTATTCATTTCATATAAAGTCTTATATCAATAATCGTAATACAATTTAATTTTACTGTTTATTAAGAATAACTAATGTAGTTTCTTTTCAATTTGATATTGTGCCTCAGAATGTTAATTTGCGTAATAAAGGTAAATATTTCAATTTCAAATAATAGTTATCCAATAAAATAATTAAATAAGGTATTTAAAAATGTTATATGAGATTAATATAGTAAATTATACTAATTTTAGATATTTTTTTTTTATTATTTTTCAAATATGAAATAAGAAATCTAATTCTGGGATACAGTTAGTATAAAATAATGATTTGAAAATGCTATTATAACAAATAATTAAGACTATTTTAGTAATTACAATTTTCAATGGATTAAGTTTAAAAAAAACAAAAATTCATAACTTTAAGTTTGATTTAGACGAGGGAAGCTTATAATTTTATCCCTTGATACTCATAATTTATATTTTTTAACTAGACTTTTTTATCCTTACATTTTAGAAAAATTATACCAATTCTTTTTTATTGCCTGTTGTTGATTCTTAAAAATGTTAATTAATTAATAATTATTTATTTTTATTTAGAATTTAAATCTAAAAAATTAGTGAAATTATGTTTTAAGTAACAAGTTATTTTTATTGAGATGGTAACAAATGGAAAAATAATATAGAAAGTGTTGGTTAAAAAGAGTGCTGTATAAAAATCAAACTGAGAGACTGGTTTATTATGCATCAAATAATTAATAATTTTGCTAATTTTTCTTTTCTTTTTTTGAAATAGATCAATATTTTTAATTAGTTTATTTATTTAATTACTTTGACACTAAACATTTGATTAATTTAATATAAATTGAGGTGGTGAAACTTTTCCCGTTTGGAGGCAGTAATATTTTGTCGTATGCGGTCCACGTAGCAGGCTAAATTAAACTAAAAAGAGAGAGAGAGAGAGAGAGAGAGAGAGAGAGAGAGAGTAGTATTTAGGAAGGGCAGATTTGTATAAGTAGGTAGGCAGTGGACATATGCATATCTCTTTTCAAGAATCAAAGTTGTTGTTTTGAGAATTGGAAAGAGAGAAATGGGGAGACAACCGTGTTGTGATAAAGTAGGATTAAAGAAAGGGCCTTGGACTGCTGATGAAGATAAGAAACTCATTAATTTCATTCTTACCAATGGCCAATGTTGCTGGAGAGCTGTTCCTAAGCTTGCAGGTCTTTCTTCTTCTTCTTCTTCCTTTAGCAAACAAAACTTATTTAACTTTGTTCATGGTGAATGATAATATGCAGGATTATTAAGGTGTGGAAAGAGTTGCAGATTAAGATGGACTAATTACTTAAGGCCTGATTTGAAGAGAGGTCTTTTATCTGATTATGAGGAGAAAATGGTCATTGACCTCCATTCTCAACTTGGCAACAGGTCTCTCTCTCAATACAATTTCCTCTTTTCTTTCTTCATACATTTCTCATTCAACTTGAAAATTCAATTTATTTTAGACTATGAATCTCTTAATTCATATCCTTAAAACCCAAATTTACTCAGTAAGTATGATTAAATTAAGAAGAAAATGAGCAGACATTATTATTATTTTTGACTTAATATGCGCAAGGTCTAGCTAGGCAATACAATACATCTCCCTTTTTGCTAGTGGCCATAATACAAGTATGCCACTCTTGTTTGAAGTTGTCATTTCCCTCTGCTCATCATCACTACTTTTATTATTATTATTATTATTATTATTGTAAAGTCTCAGACTTAAATAATATTTGTACTTTTTCATAAATAATCTAAATGCTAAGTTCAATACAAATTTGAATTATGTGATTAGTAGGTTTTGCAATAACATTTGAATTTGTGGTTGGCAGGTGGTCTAAGATTGCATCTCATTTGCCTGGAAGAACTGATAATGAAATCAAGAATCATTGGAATACCCACATTAAGAAAAAGCTTAGAAAAATGGGTATTGATCCTCTTACTCATAAACCACTCCCAACCACCGAATCACCACCATCAACTTCACCATCACGGCTGTCGCCGCCGCCACCACCTCAAGAACAAGAAATTCAAGTAGCAGAACTGGACCAAATCAAGAAAGCTGAACAATTGTCCATAAATTCAAGAATTAGTGAAAACGAGTCCAAAACAGATCAGGAAATCACATTATTTGATTCAATGGAGCTAATTTCTAATAACAATAACAATAATGATGGGTTTTGTGTAGATGAGGTTCCACTTATTGAACCTCATGAAATACTGGTTCCTTCTTCATCATCGTCTTGTTCTTCTTCATATTCTTCTTCAACATCAACTTCGAATTCGAATAATATTCTTGAAGAATTACAATTTTCAGAATTTGAGTGGCCAAATGCTGGAATTGATAATTGGGATGACGAATTGATAAGTAGCTGCTGGGATTTATTAATCAATGATTCTGATGCAGCTGCTGCTACGTCACTTGAAAATCCTGATCCTCTTAATAATCACTGCCCAAGAATGGATTTGGAACAAGAATCTTGGATTCTGTAGTAATTTTGAGAGAATTTTACAGTTTGTACAAATATGTTTAGTTGCTACAGAAAAAGTGAGAATAAATAAATCAAGAATCCGGGAAACATTACCAATCTTTTCTTGAAATGTTTTTCTTCAATCTTTTGGAGGGAAAAATTTATTATTATAAGAATAATTATAATGAATTGAGAACTTTGTACATGATGTGATGAGATCATATGTTTTAATTTTTAACTTATTACAATAATTATATTCTGAGAGGAAATTAGAAGCTATATACCTTTTGTTTTTCTTATAATTATTATATTTTCTACATTCATCTGAAGATCCCCTCCGACTTTGATCCAAATTTATATTACCAATTATTACATTTACCGCTTACCAAATGTGAAAATTACTTTTAAGTACCTATATTTTTACACAATTAGCTACCACATTAAAATTTTTATATTGATCTTTTCTTGGGAAAAAAATAGGTTTTAATATGAAAAATTAATCATCTTATTATTTGGAATTTTATGATAAATTTTGAGGAAAATAGAAGGAATGACTTTAAATAGTTAACGGAAGTATAAACTATATATCCAAAAAATAATAATGTAAAATACATGAACCTAAGCATTAATCACATAAAAAGATAGTGGATAATTAAACTTTGTATAGTTTAATTTTCCATTTTATTCGTCATGAATTAAGTTTTGAAGTAAACTGGTAGCACAGGAACACAAACAAATCCAGTTCGACAAAGTGTTGTGGTTCCAGGCTTGGGTGTGGGGTTGGATTCGCACCCTCCCTCTCCCAACATTGTCTAAGGAAAAAAAAAAGTAAAATAATATAGTTTATTAAGCTATAGTATATAGATAATAAATACTCTTATTAGATTATTATTTTATATAGTTTTATATTTTATGTGGTATGTATAAATACTTGTAAATTTATGTATTATTATTAATTTTTTTCAATATGGTATCAGAGTATATCTTAAATATAGAATATAAAAATTATATAACGTATATAATCTAATATTTCTAATAAAATTACTTAAATTGTAAAAAACAAAGTCCAATATAATTATGTCGTAATATTTAATTATTTTAAAAAATTATAATATTTATTTAACAATTTTTTCTTTTTTTAAATGTATAATTCAATTCTTTAATGTGTGAATTATCCAGTAATATAAATATTATTATAGATTACATATATTTTCAAAAAAATTAGTGTAGATTATGAAGTTTAATTGTTTGTGAAAGTAGATTTAAGATTACTTACCTTGGCGAGGATAGAAGGGTTGCTTTATCGTGCACAAGAAAACCGTAGACTACTAGTAACAATGACAAAATTAGAATTTTTCTTTTTCTACACAAAATTCTTCATTTTTTAACATCTACCCATATCAACAAAAAGTTCAAAGTCAAGATGCATTCAAAAGAGCCAGATGAGCCAAGTCATTTTGAGATAGAACTTTAGAATAAAATCATTATCAAATAAAATTTTTGTAATAATTTTACTCGTATTGCATTTATCTATATGTACTGTAAATATATAATATATAGATTGAGTAAAATAAGCAGTTAGAATTAAAATAAAAAAATTGTAATTTTTATGAGTTTTTACTTTTTGGATTATATAATATTTTTGTAGTCAAATATTTTCTAGACATATTAATAAATAATAAAATCTATAAGAATTGAAAACTGATAAAGTTGTGAGGCCATCTCAACTTGAAAATGACAAAAAAAAAACGCGGTTAAATTAAGCATTTGTTGAATCAAATCATTAAAAAGAAAAATTATCCATACCAAAAAAAAAAAAAAAAGAATTGATTGGACCACGACACGTGCTGAAAGATTTGTGGAACTATGATGTTGAATTTGGTGTGAAAGCATGAACTTATCGACCAATTATTTGTTGCATTCACACTTGTATATTTAACCCTTAAAATGACCAATGGTTTTACCAATTTTTTTTAAGGGGCAATTTCATTTTTTTCTATGTATTTTTATATATTATACTATTTTATTTCTATATTTAAAAAAAAAAATCATTTATCCCTCTCCATTAAATAAAAGAGTCCTTGGAGAACAAATACTTCTAATATTCCTCTTGAAGTGGAGAACGATACTATTGAGGAATCCGAAGCTCATCAAGATGTCGTTATGGGTGTAAATGACGATAAGGCCCATGACACTTATGCTATATGGAAGATGATGAAGGATTGTACTTTTCTCAAATAGAGCTACGACAAATGTTTGCAGCTTTTATGAAAACTAACTGCTCTTCAGGGATTAAGTTCTCCACTAGCAAACTTGTTGCTAAGGAAGAGTATAATTCTAATGTGAGAAAGTCCAAAGAGCTTGAGGATAGACGTCTTGCAATCTCTCCAAAGGTGTTGACAACATTAAAAATCAAACTGCAATGAGACAACCATCACCATTTCTATTGGAGCAAGTTCATCACATCTATAAAGCACGTCTTCAAAATGACAGCTCTATAAGCAGACCATCTTATGTGCCAAAATTGTGTTTGGTTCCAACACCAATCCTTTGACATATCCGAACGCTAATGAAAGTGAAACTTTTGAAGTAGTTTTCAAAAGTGGGCAACACTTTGGAAGAAAGGTAGCAAATCCATCTTTAATACTTTTTGATTATCATGATTCTTTTGGGCAACCAAACATCTACGCCCACATATTCCCCCTATCAACATGAAAACCTTAAGAGATGCTATTCATGAGCTGTACGAGCCAGGCATTAGAAAAATTGACTGTTCAAAGTTTGTCAAACCATATCCAGAGGCAATTAGTAGAGAAAATCCATACCTGAGAGGGTATCAAATTCCTAAATTTTCACTTTTCTTTGGAGATGATGGTCATTCAACTCTGGAGCATATTGCTTGTTTTCACCATTTAGTGTGGATAGTTAGTGAATCTTGAAAATATTAACTTTTTCAAGCTTTAACTGTTTTTAAATTCTTTGACAAGTGCTGATTTTACTTATCCCTCTCCATCAAGCATTGTCTATATCCAAAGCCAACTTAATATTTGGGAGCATTTTTTCACCCATTTTACTAATTTTATGATAAATAGAATATTTATTATGTACGTTTGAAATTAGTGATAGGTTTTATTGTACTTATTTGAAGTAGTCAATTATAGTCTATGGTTAGTTAAAAAAATTTAGGCATGTAGAGATCTGAAGGGAAACATCTGCAGATAAATGTGAAATATCTGAAGGCAATATTTGCAGAAAAATGGAATCATCTCCAAAGTGGTTATTAAAAGCCTAATGTGTGACTGCGTCTCCAAGTGACGTTTAGGGTCCTCTTTTTATAGGGGAGTTAAGGAGATGGTGATCCGAGAATCTTGCATCCAATAGGATCTGATGGGCTCTCTAAACTTTGGGGCCTAAGGGGCCTTATATTCTCAGGGTCCAAGTGTCTTGTTGGCCTTGGGAGGTTACTTAGGGGACCTCTCCCCTCGGTAGAGGTCGAGGTAGGGCAAAGTGAAGGTAGGCCAAGACCCTCCCCTCAAAGGCTACATCAGAACAGCACCCTCTCTAAGACCCCTTAGTAGGTCATCTTTCAGGAAGGTAGCTTACAGATGTCCCCTTTGCGAGTCCAAGTGATTCCATGTCTTGGTTCAATCAATAACCTTTAGAGGTCAGCTATAATTGGCCGTCTAATTCTCATTATAAACGTACGGATATAGGTTTCATTTCTACAACCTTAACAATGTCGCCTTATAAACTTTCAAACTTCAGGGTAATTAGCCATTGGACTATTGGATAGTGATGTGATTCTGAATGCCAAGATCCTTTCTTACACTCAAACTGGAAAAAGGAAACCTCCCCTTAAAGTAGAACAAAATCACAAATCTAGACCTCAAGAAGGTTGTTCATACAAGATGTTGGGTAGACAAAGAAGTTCTGGACAAAACGCGAGGATTATTAGATGAAATGTACCACACAACCTCATTAACCGCTCCATTGAGATTTTGGTTGTGATTATCTACATGGTAAGAATCTCCTTTCTCTCAATCCAAATAGTAGGACTTCTCTCCCCTAAAGCTGACCCTCCCAAACCAGTTTACGAGAGGCCAACCCTGGGTTAATTAGTTTGTCATTTGCATAGGCCTTATGTTTTGTACTTAGCCAATTATGGTGAACTAACTAAGTATGTTTGTATCGCACAACATATACAAACATACTTAGAATAATTTTATCATATCAATCAAGGGTCGAACACATAACGTGACCCTCAAACTATAAGTAGATCAAACAATCAGAATGATAAGTCGAACTTTATTTTTGCAACCTCAAAGCTATAGTATTTGAATTTACTATAAATCAAACTAACATATATAAGTTTTTTTTTTTCAAAATATTGCAATCTCTAAGGCCTATAGTCCTTGTTTGGTATTTTATTTATGTGTTAATAAATGCTTGCACTTAAGCATTTTATCAAATAATCTTTAACTCCTAAAATATGGCTCCCCCTAAAATAAAGAGTGGGTTTCCTATGTAAGATCTTGTATTTTCCATTTTTCAGCATGGCGACCCTGAGATCCTTTACTGTCTTTTACATTTTGGATACTTCTAATAAGTTATAGAGTAAGTAATATCATAAGTGAACAATAATAATGAAGTAGCTCAAATAAAGAACATAAAGTAGTCAATGGCCCAAGGACGTAAATATTATGAAGCTTACCTAAAGCAAACTTTATGGTCCAAACACATGAGGAGCAGGTTGCCCATGCAAGACATTGGTCTTTGTAGCTCGTGTGTGTGAGGAGAAGGTCGCTCATAAGAGACGTTGAATATATGATCTAAGCACGTAAGAGTAGATCACATAGGTGAGGCATTGAATTGATGGCCCAAACGTATGAGGAGTAGATCACTCATTTGAGGCGTTGAGTGTATGACCTAAGCATATGAGAGCACGTCGTGCATCTGAGGCAAATTTTATAACTCAAGTTTATGAGGAGATTAGTCGCTCATACGAGATATTAATATTGTGGCCCAAGCACATGGGAGCAAGTTGTGTATGTGAGGCATTGATAGCATGGCCCGAGAATATAAGGAGAATTAATATGATTGCTTATATGTATGGCATGTTCATATGATCATGAATGTTTAACTTTGAATGAATGAATGGAATGGCATGCTAGATCTGAGGGTTGATATGTAGTTGGCATGATTATAGTTTATTAATGTTGTGCATGATTTATGTTTGGAAAGGGACTTAGGGATAAAAGAGTAAAAATTGGTCCCTGTTCACATAGAATGAAAAATATGATTATCTGTTATAATGTTTCAGAACATCACGTCTTTTCAAAAACTTATGAGAGCTAAATTTATAGAAATGTTGGAATAATCAAATATAAATGGAAGCCGCACTACTAGATCGATAGAATACTTTTATATATACTTAAAGATTTAAAATTTTTAACCAAAAAAATCCTTATTTTGTATTTTGAAATAACAAAAGTAAATAAGAAAACTTAAACATTAAACTATTAAAAAAATTTCATAAAGAAGAGGAAAAAAAACAATGCTATAGGGAGACAAAAACCACTAATCTATGTTCCAACTAGAATTAGAACTTATTGAGAAGAAATAAAAAAAAATTTAGAAGAACAGCAAATTAGGAACCACTGCTCATTAACAATGATTTTGTTTGGCGGTAACTCAATCAAAAAATATTAGAAGAAACTTTAAATGAGATTTAATTAAAATCAATAATTCTATTTAGTTTTGGTATTTTTTTTAGCACCACAATACTTAAAAATTATATTGTAACCTCCACACAAAATGTGTAGATAAGTGTTCAAGTGTTATTAAAAAAAAAAAAAAAAAAAAAAAAAAAAAAAAAAAAAAAAAAAAAGAAAAGTAAGTGTAAAATTTGGTAAAGGGGGGGGGAATAGAAAAAAAAAAA